>LTAE01000113.1:22224-60750 GCA_001647135.1 Pontederia paniculata | reverse complement strand
AATAAGAGGATAAATGATTTATGAAAAATATAAATATAATTATCATGTTAATTTATACATATTTAAGATTAATTAATGAGTCTTTTAACTTATACATATTTAAAGTTAATTAATGAGTCATTACACTAATTAATGATCATATTATTTTCTAACAATTTTTAAATGAAAAAAATCAAAAAAAAGAGAAAAAAGATAAATGGGAATGGTGGAAGGAGAAGTCATCTAATGCATGAGAATTATATATATATATATATATATATATATATAGATTATTAGTTTAATTTACTGTTTTATAATCGATAAAATAAAAATGTAATATAAAAAATAATAAGAGGATAAATGATTTATGAAAAATATAAATATAATTATCATGTTAAGGTTAACTAATGAGTCATTTAATTATATATATTTAAAGTTAATTAATGAGTCATTACACTAATTAATGATCATATTATTTTCTAATATTTTTAAATGAAAAAAATCAAAAAAAGAAGAAAAAAAATAAATGAAAATAGTGGAAGAAGAAGTCATCTATATATAGATTATTTCTGACGCTAATTGACTTTAATACTTTCTGTAACACTTAAAATTAGTATAAGGATGTACAACTTCTCAATTAGATCCATTTTACCTTGTTCTTTTTCAAAATTCAGGGAGTCACCCGAGTACCAACAAATCCGGAGAAAGCGAAGCATTGGGACGCAAGAACAGTCGAAGAGCAAATCGAAAGTAAATAAGGACAGTTCAGTGAGCGAAGGGAGAGACGGGAGGCTCCTCAGCTGAGGGCAGCTAAAAATCATGAACGTATGAAGATGAGAGAGACGGGAACTGTAACGGGCCTGAATTTTTCAAAAGCCCAAAGTGGCAGTTTCGTGATTTCTCCCAGTAATGAAGGCATTTGCCTTTGTCATTTCTCCAGGATAGGAATAAATAAAAATAAAATATTGATCCAACAGTTAGATCTTGGACACGTGTCCTGCACAAAAAAGGGGGCCGCAACTAGGGGTGAACCCGACCATCCGAACCGACCCAAACTGAATTGGGTCGGTTCGGTTTTTTGGTCGGGTCGGACCCGACCTGTCCAAGATCCGACCTTGATCGGGTCGGGTACGGGTTGAAAAAATTCAACCCGATTTAAACCGACCCAACCCGATGACCCGACTTTTTTATTTTTTTAATAATTAAAGTAGTTTTAATTTAATTGAAAGGTTAAATTTAATTTAAAAAATAAAAATATCATAATAAAATATTTTAAAAAAACTTATTTTATGCTTTAAAATGAATAGTAAATATAACTATTTATACTAAATACTAATAAAATAAAAATAAAAATGAACAAAAATATGAAAAAAATAAAAAAAATTGGTCTGGTGACCCGACGACCCGACCCGATTCAATCCCACTTTGAATGGGTCGAGTTGGATCGGATCGAAATGTCAAATATGACATGACCCGATCCAACCGACCCGACCAAAGTTGGTCGAGTCGGTTCGGATTTGGGTTCGGGTCGGGTCCGTCAACACCCCTAGCCGCAACCCTCTTTCTTCTTTCACTGTCATTCTTCTCTCTCTCTTTTTCCCTCGCGTTCCCTCCTCCCGCGAGACGTAGCAGCCGCCACCGCAGGACACGTCGGCGAGCAGCTTTCCGGCGACGGAACCATCATCAGGAGGTATGACCGCGACCTGCTCGACGACACGAAGAAGATGATGGTGGCTGATTCGAGTTTGGCTTCGTGTGTGCAGAGGGAGCGCGAGCAGCGACATCGACGAGCGATTCTAGAGGGGATTCGTGACTAGTTGTTCATCGGTATGTTGACGCGTCAATCTCAATAATTTCGCAGTTTGTTTCGAAGGATTTCCCGACTGATTTCCCCTTTGTTTTCAATCCTTCGACGTCGGCATCATAGGTACCCACGCCGGAGATGACGTCACATCCATTGTCTCCGAGCATCGAGTTCGGTGATCGTCCGTCATTCGCGGTGGCCTTTGGAGATTGATCGACGGTGAGTAATTGTGAGGTTAGAACCATAGATTAATTTGATTGGCCAAGTTTAACCTTCGTTTCATGCCGAGGCAAAATAGATCTAAGTTGTTTAACCTTTAGGTTACCTCTCAAACCGAACCTTTATTGAACTAGATCTGAGTTGTTTTGCTTAGCTGAATCTTTACATTTCAAGATTGGTTAATGAGACAAAATAGTGTCATGTGGTCAGCTTGTGGGCTTGACAGCAAATGTGTTGAAATATTCTTTGTTTTGCTTTGGAAGAAGATTGATGATTAAGCTATCTATGGTTTATGTGCTGTTGGAACAAGATGAAGCATATTTAAATATATTTATATTGTTGAAGTGCATGGTAACTTGTACTTTTAATTTATTACAATATATTTATTAAGTATAAAATTTAATGATTTATAAAATTAAAAGTTAATGATATATACATTATTAATTTTTAAAATTAATAATGTTTAATTTTATTAGTTTACTATTAATGTATAAAATTATTAACAATTATTAAGATTGTTAACGTTTGTTAAAATTATTAATGTTTATTAAGATCATTAACATTTTATTTAAATTATCAACTCAATTTATTTTAAATGTTATATATTAATTTTATACTAAGTTAATAATATAATTTTAAAATATTTTATAACAATAAGATTTACTAAAAATAATTTTTGTCTCAAACTAATATTATTTTTATTTTTAATTTATTTATTTATTTAAAAGATAATTCTATATTTTTGGATTGTCACAAGTTCATCCAAACACCTCCTAAAACTTAACACCATTAGTTCATTCAAACACAATTAGAACTAATCTATTAAATCAATCTATTCAGTGGAACCCGGAGAATTCCCCGTTTTCCATCCAAACACTGCCTAAGTGTTTCATACTACCAATGGAATTCGATAATTCTTCAAAATTCCAGACATCCAAAACAAGAGGCATGTTAAATTCCAAAGCAGATCCACAATTGGGATTACACGACGAATCCATAATATGGGTGTTCTTAAATGCTTTGCTTCGCACAGAGGCTCCATGTTTATGGTATCAATATTGTCTTCGATGTGCACGGATACATGTCAGATTGTTTTTGGGATCATATGATTTGACGTGAGAGTCGTCATTAACATATATTCATCCTTACCAACATATTGTGCTAAATTGTGTATTAGATCATGCATGATGAAATAGTCGTTTAATTTTCTCGAATCACGATATTATAGAATTGACCTATGCAAGAATTCATTGCAATAGTCATTGCCAACATCCTCTTCAATCTTGTTTCCTCTGGTTGAATGAACCCATGAAATATCCAATGTTGAACTATAATTGATTTATAAATCGTGAACCTTTGGGAAACAAACCCAAGTACATAAAACATGACTTTAGTTCCACGGGTAAACAATCATAGCTCAACTTTAAAATAGGAAAGATACAATCTTGTTCTTCATCTAGATCCCATAGTTCATTTTCCAATAGATCGACCCATGCCTCTTCTTCATCTTCCGTACTAAGGTTCCCTGCAAGCACCTTGATGGTCAAAGGTAATTCTCTTCATTTGGCCATAATCTTCTTGCCAACTTCTAAGAAATTGTGATCCCGACCTTCACAGGCAAGCTTCTTGAATAAGAACCAAGAATTATCGAATGATTAATGACTTAAATAGATAATACAAGTTTTTTTTGCATGACTTTAGCAAAATGATCGTCTCGACTAGTCACCAAAATTTTACCTACTCCACCAACTAAGAGAGCCTTCAATGAACTCCAAAGTATGGGTGTTCATTGGGTCGGATCGACCCGATGAACCCAACGATCCGAACCGATCCAATTTCAATTGGATCGGATCGGATCGTTTATTGGGTCGGACCCGAACCGTTCCGATCATAACCCGATCGTCAATGGGTCGGAACATGTCTCAATATTTCGAACCTGAACCAACCCGATGACCCGAACTTTTATATCTCTTTTTATTAAATTTAAACCAATTTATTCTTGATAAAAATTTTATATTACTTTAAAATTAAAATATATTAAACATATATACTTTATATCCTTTAAAATCATTACAAACCTTAAAAAAATATTTTTTTCTTTTCTAAAATATAATTGATGTTAAATATTATAAAAATAATTAAAAATATATGAAAAATTTTAATCGGGTAAATCGATGACCCGACCCGATCCAACCCGATCCAATGAAGATGGGGTTGGATTTGATTCGATGACTAACTTGTCATCAACCCGACCCAACCCAATCCGAACAAAATCAATCGGATTGGATCGGATTTAGGTTCGGATTGGGTCAAACCCGACTAGTGAACACCCTACACCAAAGCTCAAATTTTACATTCCAAACATCATCTAGCACCAGAAAGAACTTAAATAATTTTTCAATAGCTTAAATAGAGATCTCAACACCAGATTTAATTCTTCCCATATTTCTCGATCTACCCTGTGACTCTATACGAGCTGGGTCACGTATCGAATTAGTCATTTATAAGGCGTTAGCAGTTGTTGCACTATCATCAAAACTTGACTGATTTGCATTCATGTCTTTATCAATAATTTTGAATTTTAACAATTTAATAATCTCATCTATAAGTGCTGCTCCAAATTCTAAATGTTCAACTGAAAGCAAGCCTAATTCTTCGACTCTCCGTATATTACTATGCCAAGACCATTTTTGAATGGGTGTTATACCCCAATCATCAGTTATTACTTCAAATCTCTCCTTGATGTCCTTAACTCTACCGGCCAACTCTTTTGATATAGAAACCTTTGGGTGATAAGAGTTTAAGTCTAATATTACCTTATCATGCTTGTCACCCTTATGGGTGGCTATTGCCCGTCTTTGAACTTTTACTTTCACATGTAGCACATCATACTCGTACTCATCCATTGCATACTCAGCATCATATGTCACCTCCTTCAGCTCCTGAAGACAAAGTTGTTCGAATTTGTCACTTATGTCTTTCTCCTCTACATCTTCGAGCACAACATGGATCCTCTCCATGGTACTTCCTAGCTTTTGCAGCTCTTGCTCAACTGATGATGGAAGCTTTGTTTGTTGCAAATATCAAACGAGAGAAAGAGATAATATTACATAGAAGGAGACACACGAGATTTACGAGGTTCACCCTTAACTGAGCTACGTCCTCGGGCGGCGACAGAAATATTATGTTTGATTTACGAGAATTGCTCCGGCCATTTCTGAGTTTGATTGCAGATCTACTTCTGATGAGGAGATGAGATTTGAACTAGATTTTGAGCATCTGTTTCAATCCATATCTTGCTTGCTCCCATTATGTTTGCATGGATGACCCCTTGCCCCCCCCCCCCCCTGTCGTATCCCCCACGCTTCCATTTCCAGAGCTGAACTTGCACCATGTTTTATAGTCCCTGCATACATTAGCGCACCATTAGTCATTCTAATCAGAAAGCCTGCTCCTCCCCACTCCTCGAAATCCTTGTAGGATCCATCTAGGTTGATTTTAACCCAGAAAGAAGGGGGAGGCTCCCACCGGACCGATGATCGATCTTGGGGGCAGTGTGCCTCAGTTCTGTGGCATTCTTCATATTCATTATACCCTGCCAGAGCCCTTTCCCAAACCAGGGATGTGGTTGCTTGCTTATACCTGAAATTGGCTTCATTTCTCCTGACCCAGATTCCTCACAAGCAGTAAGCAAATAGGGATAATAGCTTTGAACGAGAGACATTATCTAGACTGGAGCCCTCTAAGGTCCAATGCCCTAATTCCCATGAGTTCATATGCTCAAAGTTAAATTGCAGTTTCTGTTGAAACATAGACCATAATTGAATGCTAGTGGAACATTGAAAGAATAAGTGTTGGTTAGTTTCTAACTCTAAACCACACAAGGAGCAACATGGATTAATAGATGAGTCAAAATAGAGTAAGCGGTCTTTAGTAGGCAAGCTAAGGTGAGCTAGTTTCCATAGGAAAATTTGGTATTGTGAGGAATCTGAATATTCCATATATAGGTCCAAGCAAGCCCTCCTACATCCCTTGGTGGTTGCTGCTGGCGGGAAATGAACCTGTAGACAGATTTAGCATTTGCACAACCTTGAGTATCCAGTACCCATAGCCACATGTCATCATTGGCAACAACAGGCAAATGAATTCTAGTTATAACTGAAACCAGCATAGGACCAAAATATTCAGACAGTAAAGTACAATCCAAACCTGGTTTGCAATCAAGTCACTAACAGATAAGTGCATTTGAGAGATGTTAACATTTACAAAAGTAGGCATGAATTATAGTGGAGTATTAAATATCCAAGGGTCATGCATGATATTTGTGGTGAGACCACACTCAATCTATTTTCTAAGGCCTAGTTTGATATGCTGGCAGGTATTCAGAATTGCTTTCCAGGACCAAGCAACATTCTTACTTACAGGACCCAAATTATGCCCCACCCACCAACTGAACTGGGGATGTGTTGGATAAGGAGCATGTGGTGGATTTAAACAAACAACTGTTGGAAGTTTTTAGAGAGAAAAAAATATTTTTAGTAGGATACTCTGAATTTGCTAAATTGAGTTAAAGTATGTCTCTGATCAATTCATTTGGTCCAAGATTGCCATTGTTAAACTTGCTTGGCATTTGTTTATATTTGTTGTCTGATTACACATTTAATTGACGCAATAAATCGTTAAATTTGATAGGCACATATATAAATGGTCAGGCATTTGTTTCTGTTTGTTGGCTGGTTACACTTTAATTGGTAGTTTGGATAAGCAACATATTCCTTGAAAACTCAAATATTGCCTTTACGGTGGTTTCATTTTCTTTGAGAGGCTAAATTATAATATTTGTCATCTGTTTCTTTGGATTGTACATTTTTAAATTTATCCTTTCATAACTACAAAAGAAGTTTAATCACAGTAAAAAAAAGTTGCAATGCTAGACTTGTTCTCTATGTAGTAGTCATCTTCTCTGTGTTCTGCGTAGTCTCCTGGCACTCTGAAACACCCAAAACATGATTTTGGTACCATTCCTCAGCTCCCGGTGATTCAGTTATTTTCACGTCCTGGAGTTTGGGAGGCAGACGCTCGTCAGTCGAGATCCGGAGAAGTGGACAGTCGTCGATCAACAAATGCTGAAGAGAAGGGAGGTCGCCAAGTCCCTGCATGGACCTCAGTGCGCTGCAGCCCATTATGTACAGCTTCTCAATTAGATCCATTTTACCAAAATTCAGGGAGTCACCCGAGTAACAATAAATCCGGAGAAAGCGAAGCATTGGGAGGCAAGAACAGTCGAAGAACAAATCGAAAGTAAATAATAATAGTTCGGTGAGCGAAGGAAGAGACGGGAGGCTCCTCAGCTGACGGCAGTTAATAATAAAGAGCGTATGGAGATGAGAAAGAGACGGCAACGTCCTCAGCTTGGGGCAAGTATCGATGGTAAGCTCGCCAAGACAGGGAAAGTCACGGTAGTCTCCCCCCTGCCACTCCTCCAGTCCATGCATATGTTCCATGGTCAGCTCTTTCAATGATGGGAACAAGCAGCGACTCTCAACATCTTCTGTAAAATAACTCTTCTTCTGGATCGGTTGGGCAAAAGTCTTGGCTCTTGTTCCTGCTATCACAAGCTTCTCAAGAGCGGGCAGCTCAAGACCCAACCACGCAGGGAGCACGTCGCCTGCATAATAAATAATCTTCATAATCTTGAGGTTTCCATGTGGTTGCAGAGAATCCAACACCTGCGCCGCCAGCCTCTCCTCCGCCTCGTGTCGCCAGGACAGTCTCAAGGACTGAATACCTGGCTTGTCCTTCAAATAAGCATCCAGTGGAGTGACCTCCGGCCATGTAACAGTTTCAAGTCCTGCTACTTCCAGGTGTCCTCTAAGGTTGGAAAGTCCCTTCAGATCCCTGATTTTAAACGATTCACTGCCATCTGATTCGAGTCCCAGAGAGATTTCTCGCAGTGTTTGAAGGTTCGTCAGTCCGACAACCTCGTGAGGCAGATGGTACTGGCCAAACATGTTGAGATGCCGCAAGTTAATCAGATCTCCGATTTCTCTTGATAAATCGATTTTGAGCATATAAGACGCAAAAGTACGAAGATGATGGAGGTTGTACACTGATGTAGGGAATGACTTAGCGGGACCAATGCTCAAGTATCGCAAGTGTTTCATACTGCCAATGAAATTGGGAAATTCCTCACCATTCCAGGCATCGCAAACAAGTGTTCTGAGGGATGTCAAATTCCCTAGCAGATCCGTTATTGGGATTCCACGACATGTGTGTTCTGAGGGCATTACCTGCAATATGAGTGTTCTTAATTGCTTTGCTTCGCACAGAGGCTCCAAGTTTATGGTATCAAGTTTATTGTCCTTGTCCTTGATGTACACGGATACATGTCGAATTGTTTTTGGGATCATATGATTTGACCCCACAGCCGTCATTAACATATATTCAGCTTTACCAACAGATTGTGCTAAATCGTGTATCAGATCATGCATGATGAAATAGTCGTCTAATGATTGAAAAATCTTACCACCATATTGTAGAATTGACCTATGCAAGAATTCATTGCAGTAGTCATTGCCTACATCCTCTTCGATCTTATTTCCTCTGGGTTGAATGAACCCATGAGAAATCCATTGCTGAATGATAACTGATTTAGAAAGATGTGAACCTTTGGGAAACAAACACAAGTAGGCAAAACATGATTTCAATTCCACGGGTAAGCGATCATAACTCAACTTTAAAACAGGAAAGATACCATCTTCTTCCTTATCTAGATCCCACAGTCCACTTTCCAATAGTTCGACCCATGCCTCTTCTTCGTCTTCCATACTAAGGATACCTGCAAGCACCTTGATGGCCAAAGGTAATCCTCTGCATTTGGCCACGATCTTCTTACCGACTTCTAAGAAATTGCAATCCTGGCCTCCATAGGCAATCTTCTTAAACAACAACCAAGAATCATTGAATGATAAATGGCTTAAATAGATGACACGAGCTTTTTGCATGACTTTAACAAAATGATCCTCTCGACTAGTCACCAAAATTTTACCTACTCCATCAACCAAGAGAGTTTTCAATGAACTCCAAAGCTCAAATTCTATATTCCAAACATCATCTAGCACCAAAAAGAATTTTCTCTCCTTCAAAACCACCTTGAGTGCCCTGCGAAGCTCATCTAAACCCATAAAATTAGCACTCTTATGACTTCCAAAAGAGTTGTAGATTTTTTTTGCCAGATTTGTAGCATTAGAATATTCGGATACATATACCCATCCTTTTAAATTAAAATGTTGTTGCACGATCGTATCATTATATATCATCTGTGCCAGCGTGGTCTTGCCTAAGCCACCCATGCCAACAAGAACTAGGACTGAAAGTGCATCACCACATTCTTCCTCTTGTAGCAGCCATTTCATTATCTCATTCTTTTCATCTTCCCTTCCCAAAATTGTGGCCTCATCAAAATAGGAAGTCGTCTCTATAGGATTCCACTTTATAATGCACCGTCTCTTCTGACCTTTCTCCAGTAAGCTTAAGCCAATGCGTTTCCAATCATTTATTTCTTCAAATCTCTTCCTTATCTCAATAATTTTACCAGCCAATTCATCTGAAATAGAAACCTTAGGATGAAAAGAGTTCCAGTCGAATAGTACCTTATGGCTTGCTGCTGCTTGTCTTCGAGCCTCAATTTTCATGTGTAGCACTTCATACTCGTATTCATCCAGCACATCCTCAGCATCGTAGGCCACCTCTTTGAGCTCCTGAAGGCGAAGTTGCTCGGATTCATTACTTCTGTCTCTCTCCTCTGCATCTTCGAGTATGGAATGGATCATCTTCATGGTATTTTTCAGGTTGTGCAGCTCCTGCTCAGCTGATGAAGACGAACTTGAAGCTCGCTGAGTCGATGTAGACAACCTTTTTAGGAGGGAAGTGAGAATTGATCCAGACATCTCTGTGACTGATCCTGGATCTACTTCTGGCGAGGAGATGAGATGGAGATTCTTATCTTTTCATTTTTTGCTGTTGCAGGAACCCAAATAAAGGTCCGAGATCAGCCATCAACCGCTCTTGCAAGTTGAGATTTTTAAACTTTAAAACTATATATATATATATATATATATACGTGTGTGTGGCGTATTTTTAATTACAGTACGTGTAATGCACCAGAAAATAACGTTACTATATATAAAAAATTTTTGAATATTGTTCACTTATACAGAAAATATTATTATTTTCTGTACAAATGCGCTACATATTCTTTTTTTTTATTCGGCCATTTTTAAACTTCAAACTAATATTATACACATATATATATATATTATATATATATATATATATATATATATATATACATATATATATACATTGCATATTTGCCAACCACCTCCGATTCTTTGGCTCCAATTATTGCATATATAAAATAATAGAACTAATTATGATGGTTTCTCTCACCACCATCATTGAAGAAGAACCAAATCTCCCTTTCATCCAGAGAGATGATGAGCTTAGCTCTGTTTTCATTTGTACGTGCGTTCCCTTAGCATGAATTGAATGCTTCTTGCAACTCAATTTGCTTTTGTACCATAGTTCACATATGACATATTTCTTTCCATAAAAAAGTAATTCTTATCAAGTTCATATAATATCATGAATTAAAAGATGTACATAATTATATAATTTCACATAAAAAATTAATTAAGTGTGACAAACATGTATCTTGCACATGTGCTTGAATTAATTTCTTATGTATTCATAAACATATATGATGCCTAACCTGTAATTCATATATGCACATGTTCTTTTCATAAAGAAAATAAAATCATAGCATATAGTTCATTTTTTATTATGGATTAAATAGTGCATATATTTTCAAAAAATTATTCAATTTTTTTTAACACATTAATGTTGTGACAAGAAAAAAAGATAACCTCTTTATTGAGGTTACTCATGTTGTTGGAGTAAGTATATGCAATGACCCAAGGGTCATGCATTGATGTGCATGCACATGTAATGACCCAACGTCATGCAGTAATCATGAGAGATCAAATGACGTGCGATTACCTAAGGGTTATGCATTAACTATGAAAAATCAAATGACATACATGTCATAATACTCATAACTTCTTTTCTCGCTCATTTTGCACTATAAAAGGGACCAAATGCTAGTTCATGTGGGTGCATGACCAAGATCAAAAGTTTGTCATTCGATATTATTCTTTGTCCATCAGCATTTGAATTATGACATAGAGTTCTAAGTCCACATGACTTAATTTTCGACAATGAGGACAGACTGATGTGCTGTCAGTGTTCGTGGAAAAATTCTTTCAACTTTGATATATTATGTTTCCGCTATAAGAGGTATTTTGTATATCTCATTTATAGTTGAATTATATTTGTTATGTTTTTTCCAATTGGTATCAGAGCTAAAAAAATTTCCTAAATTTTTCATGAATTTTCAGATTTTTTACAATTTTTTTAATGATCTGTTCATTTAAAAAAATAAAAACAGAAAATAATAGAAAAATATTTTTCTCTTGTTTCAGAAAATTAGAAAAATATTAAAATTATTTTTCAAAATATTTTCCGGATTTTATATTATTTTATAATTATGTGCTTATTATAATTGCAAATTCATAATTATGCAATTATTCGAATTTTATTAAATTCATTTATGCACAAATAATGTCCAGAAAATTAAGAAAAATTTTGAAATTTCTTAGAAAATTTTCCAGCTAATTTCTATCATTATTTACAAAACTTATAGCAATTTGTTTTTTAATTTGCTAAACTTAATTGATATTAAAAATATTATTGTTTTGTATAAATGGTAGAAAATTATTCTAGTGCTACAGAAAATTATGAAAAGTAGGAATTTTTCCAGAATAATTTTCTGAATTTTACACCATACATGCATATTTAAATTGCAAAGATATGTTATGTCATACTATTTTTTATTTTTGTAATTTTCTTTGTGAAATTGAAATATGCATGAAATTTGTTGTAGAATAAAAAAAACTTATGCACTAGAGATCATGTAAAATATTTTCTTAGTGAAAATAAGTATGAATAGCATGTTACTTTCATTTTTAGTTTCGTACTAAATTATGTGATGAATTGATTCTTGTTGAAATGAAAAAGCATGTTACTTATTGAAATTATTTTTTTGTGAAATTAGATATTGCATGATAAACCTTTAAATTTCATGCAATGAAATTGCATAATACTTTAATTTCTTTGTGAAATTAATTTAAAATTATATGTTATATATGTTTCATGAAAATCTTGAAACCTAAGAAATAAATTGAAATTGTAATTGATTAGTCTAATTACACAAATCTATTATACAAATACGAAATTTGAAAGATAAGAGTAGTTCTTTTGTAGAACTAAAGCACTTAGAAACTCATTATAGTTATAATAACCAATGTCTTACCGTCGACTGGTGTGTGACACACAAATGCATGTCTAGAAAGGTTCTGAGGAACTGACCTGGTGTATTGTCAACGTAGTCTCCGAAATAGGGTTATGTGTGATTGTGACTACATAATTTTTCCATTTTGGTGTCCAGGCGAAGGATGGACATGGTTACTTAATTAACATCCTTCGAGAAAGTGCTCTCGATCAGTCCATATCTGATTGTCCTGGCCAATTCAGAAATAATATTGTGTGTTACACAATGAATTTCAGTAATTTTGGATTATTCATCAATCCAAAATTTATAAAATAGACGGTTTGTCACATTATTAATTTAATGAAATATGATTATCTTTGGGATAGTGAGAAATGAGTGGGAGCATAGCGACCTCTCGATGTCATTACCCTTGCAAATCAAATTTTTATTATTATATAAATATTTGCGATAAATTAAGACATGCATAACACTAATATTCTCCTTTATTTATTATGAAAACTAGACAATGACATCAAAATCAATAATTGCTGACTTGAACAAGGGTGACAAGTTGAATGGTGACAACTATGATATCTGGCACCGTAAAGTTCAAATATTTACTAGAGTAAGAAGATGTTTTAGACACAATTAACCATATGATGGTTGAACATATATTCGTTGACATTGAAAATGATCCTGAAGCATAATCATCTCTTGGTGACACCACTCAAGCCAAGAAGAATTCTGAGGCATATCATACTTGATTGAGAAAGAGTCTCATCGCTCGCATCACGTTGCTTAGCACGATGGGCAATGCTCTCATGTGTCAATATTAAGTCCATAACACGACTTTTGATCTCTAGGAAGCTCTCCAGAAGAAATCTGGTATCACGTCAACAATCAAGCGCCGGATGCTCAACATAAAGTTTGATTCGTACAGGAAGCGTCCAAATCATACGATGAAGCAACACCTTACTGAAATGTCAAACATGATTCATGAGCTTAAAAGCGCAGGACAAGTTCTTGTTGATGAACAGCATGTGCAGGCCCTCATCCGCTGTCTTTCACGTAGTTGGGATCATATGCGTACTAAGTTGATGCATAATGACAATGTCAAAACTTTTACCAAATTGCACGTCATTTGGAAATGGAGAAAGAAGTCATTGAGGCTCAGAAATCCTCCATTCAAGTATTTGTTGCTTAAAACAATGGACAAGGCGGTAGACATCCCAAGCGGAATAAGACATGTAAGTCACGTCAAATGCAGAAGAGTAGAATAAGTGGAGCAAAGAAAGTCCCAAATCTCAAGCGCAGTCGTTCAAAGCGTGGAGGAAAGACCAACATAAACAAAGTGAAGTGTTAAAATTGTGACAATCGTGGTCACTTTGCTCGTGATTGCACCGAGGCAAAAAAGGTTTGTCCTTACCATAGTTCTTTTGTTTATATTTCTAGTTGTGCTCTTGTTGCTGAAACTTATCTTTCGTGGATTGTACACTCTGGTGCAACAAATCACATAGCGAGGGATCATGGGGCCTTCGTCGAATTTCGTTGATTGAATTTGTGGACAAAATAGATTTATGTCGGAAACAATGAATAGTTGAAGTCAAGGGAGTTGGAACTTGCAAGTTAGACCTCTGCAACGGACAAATCATTTATATTAATGACGTTATATATGCTCTCGAGTTTAGACAAAATTTAATTTTTGTGTCAACTTTATATAATTATGGTTATGTAATAAGTTTCTACTCGAAACACTTAAACATCTCTTTGAATAATATTTTTTTATATGATGGTTTTCTTTAAAATAGTTTCTATGTTATGAACACTGCAAATGTTGCTAGTAGTTATTTTTTTATGTCATCTATGAATGTAGACGTTATGCTGAATTAAGGCATATTGGTAAAGATAGAATGACTAGATTGGCTAGAGATGGGCTTATGGGTTTTCTCACCAATGTCAACTTATCAATATATGAACAATGTCTAGTTGATAAGAAAACTAGAAAATCATTCGGTGTAGAAAAATATATTATATTTTTATTATAATTGGTTCACTCAGATATTTATGGTTCGATGAATGTCCTAGGAAGATATAGTTTTTCATACTTCATCACATTTATTGATGATTTCTCGCGACACAGTATAATCTATTTGATTTTCCGAAAGTATGAAGCAATGGATTGCTTTGTGCGATTCATGAACATGGCTGAAAATTAGTTAGATCGCAAGATTAAAGTCCTGCGCACAGATCGTGGCTGTGAATATCTCTCAAATTTGTTCAAAGAATTATGTGATTAAAAGGATATAGTTGGGTAATTAACAATACCAAGAACTCCACAATAAAATGATGTTTCTGAAAGAAGAAATAATACTCTACTTGATATGGTTAGGTCTATGATGATTTTGATTGATGATACAATTTTTCTAAAAATTCTACTAAAAAATCTCCTAACACCTTATAATGGTATGAGTTGTAATTAGTAACTTTTTAGGATAATTTAAAGATATGAGTATTAAGAAGATTATTAGGCATAACTTTTAGGAGGATAAAGATTTATCCTACATTTTTTTATAGTGTAAAATTTTTCATTTCTGCTGTTGTGGACGTCACTGTCCTCGAGAATGCCATAAAAAACAAGCTGTTGGTCTCCTGTAAAAGTGTTGGTTCGACGTGAGAAGATAAGTACGATGTTCTGAGTCAAAATGTCGCATCTAAGAATGGTAAAACTTTTTGAAATTCGGGAATTCCCTCGAAGAATTTTCGATAGAAGCTCTACCTTTGATGATTTTTTGGTTCACGAGAGCGGAGATAGGAGAATAATTCTCCCATATTCAAATTCAAGAATCGGTGCGAAAATATTGTTGTCGCCCCATGAAAATCGACCTCTGCATATTTATATGCTTATTAAAATATTTTAAATTTAATTATACTAATATAATATTATCTAAATAGTATTTGTAAATCTTTATTCTTAAACATATATTATAATATTTAAATACATAAACTTTTAAAAAAATATTATTTATT
Source organism: Pontederia paniculata (assembly GCA_001647135.1). Taxonomy (NCBI): domain Eukaryota; kingdom Viridiplantae; phylum Streptophyta; class Magnoliopsida; order Commelinales; family Pontederiaceae; genus Pontederia; species Pontederia paniculata. Next base: position 45,331 of record LTAE01000113.1, on the reverse strand, counting down.
TATAATTTTATTGTATATTTCTTTTTTTTTAAAAAATATTTTTTATTAAATCTCAAAGAATCAAAGTTCCTACAGAGGTTCGGGAATCCGCGAAGATGAAAGACGAGGAATTTAATTTCTTCATCTCGGAGATTCGAGATGGATGGGGACCAAGACAAATAGGCGAAGTCGGGGAAGGGAATGTATTCTCCGCTAGATCAGGTGTCATCCTTAATCTAGGGGTGAGCATGGGTTTGACCCAACCCGATCAACCTGACTCGACCCGATTACTTTTGGGTCGGAATGAGTTGGGTCACTACCTTGAATCAGGTCAAACCCGACCCGACCTGATTAATTTCGGATCGGATAACGGGTTGAATGTTTAATTACCCAATAACCCAAACTCGACCAGAATGACCTAAAATTATAATATTACTATAATAAAAATTATTAATTAATACTAAAATTACTTATATTTTAATCATTTCAATTTTTTAATCACTAATTTCATTTATTTTTATTAATATTTTATTTATTATATTTAAAAATACTTTTTATTCATAAGGTATATGATGAAAATTGAAGTTCAAAAAATTAATGGTTCAACCAGATGACTCAATTCGATCCTATTTGAAATATTTTGGGTTAGGTTGGGTTGGGTTTCAAATTTTTTTTTTAATCTGATTCAACTCGACTTGATATTATTATTCTTAAGTTGAGTCAAATTTTACCCCAAACTCGACCTAATCTGACCCATTATCACCCCTTCCTTAATCGCACATACTAATTAGGCAACTTGTGACACATTGCTAAAAGAAAAAGGTGCATGGTATGAAAGTGTGCTGAAATTAAATAATAAAAATATAATTTTCATATTTATAATAATAATACTTATTAAATAGAATATTTGTTACCTATTATTAGATTGCGGACAAGATGCGCAAATCAGGTTGTAGCTAAAGAAAGAAAATTTTAAATTCTCCTAACTCATCCTTTTAAAAATTCTCCTAACATTCACTTAATTAATTTGCCTTCAAAAATTGATAAAAATTATAAAGAATGTCATTGTGAGGGATTATGAGGATTTTTAGGAGGATGATTAAAAGGGTATAAAAGTTCTCATTAAACAAAGCCCGATGCATGAACCCTTAAATGCGTACAGTTGAGTGCTTGTTGCATTGATGGCATATGCACGGTCTTAATTTAATCAGAATTTTATTTAAAAAATACTAACGTCTATGCACAATTATTCGATGTAATTACATATTAACTTGTATATACAATTAAATGTATTCGATGCAATCATATATATATATATATATATATATATATATATATTGAAGTATATAAAAATATCGAATGCATCTAACTGTAAGCGCATCTTATTTAAAATCTGCCATCAAGTGGTCAAAAGTTAGACGAAGACAATTAATGGTGCCACTATAGTTAGATGAAGAATTAATGAAGACAATTCATGGTGCTATTATTGGTGAAGGATGGGACATGAGGATAATTAATATGTGATGCATTTTATTTTTTAGTGTACAATATTTCCTCTCTAGCTGTTGTCGACACCAGTGTGCTCAGTGCCATAAAAACAAGCTGCTGGCCTCCTCCTGTAAGTGCTGGTTGGACATGACGATAAGTAAGATGTTCTGAGTCACAATGTGACACCGGCCTGCTAATAAATAGGCAAAGTGTGACACACTGCTGAAAAAAGAAAGGTGATCTGCATGCAAGTGTGCTGAAATTAAATAATAAGAATATAGTTTTCATATTTATAATAATATTCTTATTAAATAGAAATTTTATTATCTATTATGAGATTGTGGACCAAATAATAGATTCACACATTGGATCTTTTGGTAATATTAATTTTATTTTAGACATATATATTAAATATAAATTTAAAATTAGGTTACCTTTATATAATAAGATATCTTCATTGTCACCCTTAATTATTTTAGGTCCATTCAATTATTAGATTTGTGAGATTGCCTTTTACTCCCTAGTAAAATTTTCTTTCCATGATGTAATGATGCAACTTAATTTGTAGTCTACTGGAACTGTTTACTTAAACACAAGATGTGGATTAATCCAAATTCGATCTGAAGAAAACAATGTAACAAAGCAGGATAAAATTCTTGCAGTCGAATCTCTCTACTGATTTCTAAAAAGAAGCTGAATTCTCTCAATTACAAATTGAGGAAGGATATTACATAAATCAAGATTCAAAGGTTTTTTTGGATAATATGAATTATGAAACATAGTAAGAAAGGCTTGTACTCAGACTTGAACTTGAATTAAATACCTCCAATGAATCAGATTGCAACAGATTATTTTCCTACAATTCAGAATGATGGGGATACTTTTTTTTATAAAAAGAAAGAATGATGAGGATACCTCACAGCATAATAGAAGATTAGAAGCTGCAGGAAAATGAATTATTGCAATGAAATCTCTCTACCTTCTCAAAATTAAGAAGCTGCAGTACTACTGCATAATAGAAGATGACCCGTACAACATTTTGTAACTTTTCGTGCCTTCGAATATGTCGCATCTATCGTTCAGTGAGGAAGGATATATTTTTCAAGTAACTTTGTCACTCTCTTCTTATAAAGTACACGTAAAATATGAGAACAAAATATACCATCTTGCTCATTTTTTTTGCAAGAACATCTTATCGAAATGCTTTGATTGTCATTATATTCCACGATGTTCTTCCCTTCATCTCGAGTCTCTAATGGATAAACAAAATACACAACTTTATCATCATTTTTCATAATCTTTTGTGATAATAATATTGATGATTCATCATATTCTTCTTGAAATTTGGAGAAGACGTTTTGTGTATATATTTTTTCCGCATGAGATTCTAATGAAATTTTTCTAATTAAAGCAGTTTTAGTATTCATTATCTTGAAATCTTCATTTTCTTCAATATCATAATGATGTTAAATGACTCTATCATATTGTTGCACAATGTCATATAATGAAGTATGTGCATTTACAAATCCATCAAAGAAAGCATTAATACTCTCAGTCATTTGGATGGTACGCATACATGTTGTGGAAACATCTTGAAAATATAATGTTATCCATTGTTCACATTTGTTGTGCATGTTCTCTATCCAGTATCCATTAGGAATCACAAACTTATGCTTTATCATAAGTCATCTCTCTTTAAATTCATCTATGCTTCTTGATCCCATTATCCATGTATTAAAGTCATGCCTGAAAGTATCAAGTGCATATAAATCTTGCATATTACACAATTCATTCCTTATAATATGCTAACAACAATATATACGACGTGTGTGTGGAAAGACCTCACGGATGACATTTCCCATTGCAATATCTACCATCTGCCCAAAAGATATTCATTACTATGTCATCCTCATCCAATTCACATCTATGAAAAAATTTGGATCATCATCTATTTTTGTTTGAAAATAAGAAATAACACTAATGCATTCTTTACAAATAGTGCTTTTTCAATTCGCTCTCAATTGGTCAATACATTCTTGAGCTGTAATCAATGGACCACTTGGCATTTTAAGAGTTTTAGCAATTACTGATGGACAAACTCCAAAAGTGTGCAAAGTAAACTTGACCTGTTTAGAGGCATTTGATATTTCTCTATGTGAGGGTAATCTTGCTACCTTTGAAGGAGTAGCCAAAAGATGACTATGTTCTTCAATAAATTGTCTTACCTTCTACTTTCCATCTATTCTTTCACCAACATAAATATGTGCATGTCAATCATCCTGGTTTCTCTTTTTTATTTCGTTATTTTTTCTCATACTCCGCTTTAAATCCTTGTGGTCTTCTTTAAAACAAACAAAATTTCTGCTAACAGTTTTCTCTGTCCGCTTAGACCTATGGGAATAAGACTTTCGCACAGAAAATCCTATCAATCAGGCATACATATTGTAGTAATTATATACTCCAATGTTTGTATTAAAAATCATGCTAACAAATGGTTTTATAACTTCGTAGGATTTTACAGGATTATCATCTCCAACTTGCCCATCATCATTAATACCATGGTCGAAAATATTTTCAAAGCTGTTTTAAAGGAAATTTAACAACAAAATAAATAAAAGACATAAGAAAATTGAAATAAGCAAGCCATGTGATTGATACCTTTCATTTGGAGATCGCCCATCAATTAATTGTTCTTCTAAGGGTGGGAGATTTGCATCTACAAGCATCAAAATATGAATGTGCAAAATAAATTAATTAGATGCATGTGGCTAATAAATGCTTAAAAGATTTTATGAATTATATGGATGTTGCGAGTAACTTTTTTAAAAATTATATCAAATTAAAAAATTTCTCAGCAATTTTTTTTTCAAACCAGATGATAGATTCACATGACAATTTCCATCCTAATTTTAAATGGTTTTATGAATTATATACATGTGCTAGTACCTTTCACAAAAAAAAAGAAAGATAAAACAAATAATTTTCTCAACATTTTTTTTAAATGTCTCTTATTTTCTCAAGCATATCAACAAACAAAATGAATTAAAAAAAAATATTCTTAAACATATCATCTAACTAGATTATAGATTGACATTGTAAGAACCTTCTAAAATAACTTTGTGGATAACCGATGGTTCGACAACTCCAATCCGAAACTCTATATGTAGATGCACACCATCATCGGAGTCCACCCTCACCTACGCCATTTATCGCACATTGATGGTCATCATGACCATAATGGTCTATTGATGACACCAACAATCATCTTCATAATGACCATAACGGTCATTCTAACGTCTCCCACTTGATCGATATGGTCATGTACTTTCGCTACTCCCATTGTCCGTATAGTGCGAGCACAAACTTAATACTCCCACTATTTGTGTAGTATTAACTGAAGATGTTATATCGAAGTTCACTTTTCCATGAATATTCATGATGACTCAATTATTTCTAAGTCCCAAAAAACCAATATGTTTAATGAATATACCAGTTGAAATTCTCTTTGTAAGAGAATCAACCAACATATCACTTTTAGGCATGTAAATTATTTTTACTTATTTTTTCCACTATATCCTGAATATAGTGATATTGTACCTCAACATGTTTAGCTTTTGAACTATTGTTATCGCAGTTTGATTATCATAGTACATCTTAATTGGTCCTTTGACCATACCGAACCCTAATTCTAAAAGAAAACATCTGAGCTAGACTCCATGGGTGGTAGCTATACTGCAGACAATGTACTCAGCCTCCTGAGTATGTCTAACCACACATCCGCTTTTTCTTATTACCCCAAGAAACGATTGCTCCACCCAACATGAATAAGTGATCTGATGTTGATTTTTGATCATCTATATTCCCAACGAAATTCGCATCTGAATAATCTACAATTTCAAGTGTATCCGCTTGATATGTCAATCTCAAATGTACAATACATTTTAGATATCACAATATCATCTTTATTGCTTCTCAGTGGATCTTTCTAGGTTTACTTTGAAATCTACTTACAAAGACTTACAGAAAATGCAAATCAGGTCTCATATAAAAGCATCAGATATATCAAGCTACCCACCGCTTGTGCATAGGATTCATCTAAGGGTGTTGCCCTATATTGTGACACTGAGTTTTACTAAGTCTTTTCCAAATCACAAGTGATGTAGGTGCTGGGCTGCAATGTTGCGTCGTAAATCTCTTCAGTATCTTATTTATATATATTGTTCCTTACTCAAGCTCAATTTCCTTGACCTTTTGTCCCGGTATAATTTGAATCCCAAGAACATAGGATGCTTCTCCCATTTCTTTTATTTCAAATTCTTTGCTCAACTTTATTTTCACTTCGTCAAGCATTGTGACATCATTACTAGCGAGCAGGATATCATCCATGTAAGTGCTCATATCACAAAATCGCTCCCATTATTTTTTATGTACACACAATGATCCAATTTATTCGATTTGAACACAAATTGGACTATCGTCCTATGAAACTTCAAGTATCATTTACGAGATGACTATTTTAAGCCATAAACTGATTTTGTCAGTTTATACACCTTATTATCCTGACTTGTCACCTCAAAACCTTAAGGTTGTCGCATATATATGTCTCCACCCAATTCTCCATTGAGGAAAGCAGTCTTGACATCCATTTGGAATAACTCCAAATCCATATATGCAATTATCGTTGAGATCGTCCTTATTGACAAAAACTTAGCCACTAGACAATAAGTTTTCTAAAAATCTATACTGGCTTGCTGAGTATAACTCTTGGCAATCAATCTTGCTTTGTGCTTATCAAGTGTACCATCCGATCGGTACTTTCACTTGAAAACTCATTTACACCCTATGGATTGTCTGCCTACCGCAAATCACATAGTGCCCATACTCTGTTCCGATTAATTGAGTTCATTTCATCTTTCATAGCGGTCATTCATGATTCTAACTCAAGTGAAGCCATCACTTCTTTATACGTAATAAGATCTGTACAATCCTTTGTATCAACATCGACCGAGTAACATGAAGTCTCACACCCGTACAGAACATAATCATCCAAGAATGCGGGTATCGTCCGGGGTCTCTTGGTGCCGGTTATACTCGTGGAAATAATGGGTTCCTCCACATCCTCCAAAGGTATCTCTTTATCATGTATAGTCCTATCTTCCACACATGAACTCATGTACAATCTATCTTTCTTCAGAGTCGTGACTATTGCCGATAATAGTCAGAGGCTCATTGTCCTCTTCACCATGCAATTCTCTCCTTTGATTCTCAAGAAAAGTTGCATCTCGATTCTCTATAAGACATTTTCCATCGTGAAAAAATGTATACCCTTTGGACGTTTCACTATACCCGATAAATGTGCACGTGATTGTCCTAAAGTCCAGCTTATCTCTAAGCTGACTTGGAACCAGTACGGGCGCCCTACACCCCCATTTCTGGAGATGGCCTAACTCAGATTTTCTACCATTCCATATTTTGAATGGCGTTGATTCAACGTACTTGGTATTCTATTATGTACGTAATTGACGGTCAAGACTACTTCACCCTGAAATTCCTTTGGGAGACCAGAATGAGATAACATACACCTTACTGCATTCATCAATATTTTATTCTTTCTTTATGTCACACCATTGCGTATAAGGCGTAATAGTTTGCCTACTTATCCATTCCTAAATACAATAATTAAAAAATTCCTGGAAGGTGTGTCCCCTTCCTCTATCAGTCCTTAGGCACTTAATTGGTATACCCAATTTTTTCTGCTTCTATCTTATATCTCTTAAACATGTCAAATGTTTCGTTTTTCCTTTCCAAGAGATAGACATAAGTAAACCTTGAGTAATCATCGATGAATATAATGAAATATTCTTTACTTCTATATGTACTGATACTAATAGGGCCACAAATATTAGAGCATGACCTGGACCGACCCGGTTATCTCGGTCTGGTCTGACCCGGATTTTTGAGAATATTCTCGGTTTGAAACATAACTGAGTCGGGACCGGGTCCGATGACTCGGAAACTCGGCCCGATTCGGGTTAGGACCGGGTCCGGGTTTAAGAAATCCAGATTTATTTTCGACCCGATTCTCTTATATTATAATATATAAATATATTATAATATATATATATATGAATGTAATATTTATATATTATATTATAACTTTTTTAATATTTAACATGTAAATGAATTTTATTACTAATGCATAATAAAAAAAACTTTATAGTTATTAATAATTAATATTAATAAATATTATATTTTTAAGTTTATTTTTTATATAATAAAAAATAAAATTGGGTCAATCGGGTCATCTCAGTTTTATTTCCGATTAAACTGGGACGACCCGATCCTAGACCTAGCCGGGTCCGAGTCCGGGTCTCATTTCTTGAGATCCGGCCAAAATCGGGTCGGGGGTGACCCGATCACGAACCGGTTTTGCTCAGTCCTAATCAGAATGAACTAACTCTAACAACCCTTTTGATCTTATTTCCTACGAAAATTTCTTTTGGGTTATTTTTTTGGTCAAATAATGCTCACAAGGCAATATCCTTACGTCTGTTATGTTAGGTACCAAGTTCATTTTGATTATTTGTTTCATCTTGAAATTCCTTAGGTGCCATAATCTATCATGCCACAAATCATAATCACATGCACAACACATATAATACTCAAAATTGATTTTCATTGATTCATTAATGACATTTAGACAGAATAAATCATGCTCATGAACAAACTTTCTCATAGTCATGATTTTATCATTCTTCCTTATAGCTACACAATCCTTACAGAAGCGGACTTTAAGTCCCTTCTTCAGAAGAACGGGTACAAATATAAGGTTTCGTCGGATTCCTAGGGCATACAACACATCTTGAACTACCAGTATGCTATCCCCCATATCCAGCTTATATTTCCCAACACCTTCAACATCCAAGTAGGTGTAGTTATCTATATAGATCATTTGTTCTCCTTTCTTAAGTTGCTTGAATTCAATCAAGCCATCCTTGGTCTTCACTATATGGCGGGTAGCTCCATAGTCGATCCACCATCTGCCTATGTCCATCATCGCAGCATTGCACTCAATGACCCTAGCAAATTCGGGCTTATTAGGTCTTTTATTATGCAAACCCCTGTTCTAATTCTGATGGGTCTTATTCTGGCCTGACTTCTTCAATATGGGACAATTGACCTTGAATTAATCATACTTCCCACAAACGAAATAGGTTTTCGCGAGGAGGTTTCCCGTTTGACCCTTTGAATTGCTTTCTGTTAGGACCAAGATTGTATCAGTGGTATACCGCACTAGTCTTCTATCTTTTTAATTTCGAAAACTTTTATTTTCTTATTTCTAGCCAAGTTCTATTCTATGGCTAGTTGAGCTGGCTTATATGTCACTAACTTAATCGTCCATTCAGTCGTAAAATTATGGTAGCCATGTGTAATGCTAGTGACAATATTTCAGGTAGGACTCTATGTATTATAACTAAATTCTTATCCATGATAATTATTTTATTTACATGACCTATTACATTTCTTCATATGGCAAGTATTATACGTGTAAAGAAGAAATAAGTTCACCTTTGTTGATGAGTTGTACATTTCTGTGATAACTTTCCATAGATTGTGTGTCATCTCATAGGTCTAAAAAATTCTAATAAGATTACCCTCATATGCATATCAATATGAAGCACTTGAACCCCTTTGTCGTTCCTTCCCACCCGCCTTTTGCTTTCTCATCACCTTTCCTTAGATTATTTGTGGTACCCTCGGAAAGCTTAAGGCCCTATTTGACACGCATCTAAAATAGCGTCTACGGGAGCGTATAGCGTATTGACCAAGTCAATATGCTATTTTAAGGTGTTTGGCAAGCATAATTAATAATAGCGACAAACGTCCGGAAACCAACATCTAGGGTAGCGACAAGCGTATTAAAATTTATTTCCATATATACCCTAAAAATATTTTAATATTAATTAATATTTGTACGATATACTTATTATTTTATACTACATGATCATTTTATTATTTATTATTTATTATTATTTTATTAACTTATAAATTATTTTGGTTAGCTATTTATTTTATTATTATTTATTAATATTGAAATAGTTAAAATAAAAATGTTTTATTAAATTTATGACACATATGTTGATGCAATTTATTAAATAATTGTTTGTACCCTTTTTAGTCATTTTACATTTATTGATTGGTTCAAACACTGCATTTGCCAAACATTTCTATTAAATCTAATAATTAACTCGCTACCATTAATCGCTAATCTCTAGTCGCTACTCGCTATTCGCTATTAATCGCTATTATATGCCAAACAGAGGCTAAGAGCAATAAAATCAACGATAATTCTAAAAATATCATGTTTTAGTTCATATCATAATTTCTAGCACCACACATCAACTTAACATCATTAAGACGTTCCAACTTAACCAGCTTAGATATCATAAGTATAATTAAAATATGATAAGTTTCATATCTTTATCGGGAATAGTCACAAATACTTAGACTTATTCTAAATATATGAAGGTCTAATTTTGTCTAGTAGATTTATAGTTTGGTTTTGAATGACAATGAACCAACAAAAGTTTAATTCAATTTTTAAAGTTAATATCAAATTAAACTGAATATTTTATTTTAATTTATCTAATCTAATTAATGTTCCGAGTGTCAAACTTACTTTTAGTTTAGGTTTGGACAAAAAACTTTAAAATATTCGTAACTTTTAAAATAAATAAAAAGTTTAACATGTAGAAATTTTATTTTAATACGTCCGAAAGTAACACAATAATATAATTACTTTGATTCTTTAAAAATAAATATATTTACAATTGTAAATCTATTAACTATATCACAAAAAAATATAAATGTGCTTTAGTTGCGCCAATAATAAACTTTATTAGTTTTAGGGTTTGTTTGAGAACTTTGTAAACTTTTTCAACGTTTTGAAAAACTATAGCTTACAACAGTTTTTTTTACGTAAAAATATTTTAAATTTTTTAAATACGTTGTAATTACAAAAGGATAAAAGAGAGAAATGATAAAAAAAATATGGAGGTAGGAGTAGATAATTATTTTACGACATTTTTTATCTATTACGTTGTATTTTCATCCAATAAAAATTGGTGCCAAACGCATGTTTGGAAAAAAATTCATCAACAAAAAATATTATGACGTAATGATTAAATACTTCAAACTTACTGAACATCCAAACAGGCCCTAGAACTTCACAAAAAATAATAAATATTTATAATAACCAGTATTCAGCATATTATTTATTTAATCTGTCAAAGATAATTAAAATATAAAAAATACACTTTAAAGAAAGTTATGCCAAGTGTTTGTTAAAAATATTAGATTTATACTGAGGGAATATGATAAAAAAATGTATTTATATTCTTCCAAGAAAAAAATTAACGCTATAAAAATACTGAATAAATTATGTTTCGTTATGAACGTGAAAATATAGTAAATATACTACATATTCCAAGCCTTTTACTTACAAGATATATTCTTTTTTAAAAAAATGTGACGTTTCAATTAGGGGGGGTTAGGTTGGGTCGAGTTTGAGGTAAAATTTGACTCAACCCAGAAATAATAATATCGAATCGGGTTGGATCAGATTAAGATAAAAATATTGAAACGACCCACCCAACTCGAAAAATTTCAGGTTGAGTCGAATCCGGTCATCGAGTTGAACCATTAATTTTTTTATCATTTTATTATATATCTTATGAATAAAAAATATTATAAAATAAAATAGATAAAAATAAATGAAACTAATGATAAAAAAATCTTGAAACTATTAAAATATAAATAATTTTAATATTAATTCATAATTTTTATTATATTAATATTATAATTTTAAATCGAATTTTGGGTTATTGGGTAATTAAAATTTCAACTCGTTATCCGATCCAAAATTAATCGGGTCGGATCGAGTTTGACTCGATTCAAGATAGTGACCCGACCCAAAAATAACGGGTCGAGTCGGATTGACCAAGTTGATCGGGTCGGATCAAACTCATGCTCACCCCTAGTTTCAATAGTCATATGGTATGATTTATGAAGAATTTAAATGTGAGTACGTTTAAAAATTTAAGCATTGAATAACGGGTAATAATATGGAAAGATGTAAACAAATATTTAATAACTAATTTATATATAACTAAAAGCCTAACATTACAAAAATTTTAAGGAGCTCGTCTTTTTTTTCAATTTTTATTTTTTTTTTCATTTTGTCTCTCTCCTATTAATTAGTATTGATACATAGTAGGGTCATTAATGAATATTCAATTTTCATTCTAATATAAAACTTATCATATTCTCTAATAATTTTGATTCATATAAAATTTTCATATTCTGAATATTTATTAATTATATATCTACATAAAATTAGCATAAAGTATTTATATTAATACATATTAGTCATTAATGAATATTCAATTGTCATTCTAATATATAAATTCTTATATTCTAAAATATTTATTTTTATATATCTGCATAAAGTTCATATTATATATAGTATATTCTCTAAATTCCTAAGCAGTTTTGTCATTTATTATTTTTTATTTTCTTATTTAATATATAGTTACCTACATATTTTTTGCATTTTGTCTCCTTATTGTTTCTATCAAAATATGAAGAAAATAACAACACGAACAAAATATGAAAAAGATAACATATTTTTTTATCATTTTTCTCCTAATTATTCTTATTAGAACACTAAAATAAAAAGAATTTTCTTGATATTCATCCTATCTTTTTTTCTTTTTTTTCAATTTTTATCTTTTTCATTTTTTCTCTCTCTTAGTATTAATACATTAATGAGTCATTAATGGACATTCCATTTCCATTCTAACATATAAACTTCTCATATTCTGAATATTTATTTATTATATATCTACATAAAATTAGGGTAAAATATTTATATTAATACAATAATACATATTAAAGTCATTGATGAATATTCAATTTTTATTATAATATATAAACTTATCATATTATAGAATATTTATTTTTATATATGTGCATAAAGTTCATATCAATATAAATATTTTGTTGATAGTTTACTTGAGCTAATGAATATAATAGAAAGATCAATATATTAGTTTTAATGTACATTTTAATGTTATTCTTTTATGTAGATTAAAAGATGGCATAGTGCGATAATGTTTCCTAGTATAAACTGATATCTAAACATATATGTAAATTTAATTAATATCCTAATGGAGATAACCATTTCCCAATATTATGTCTTAATGAAGATTCACGAAATCATTAAGACCCAATTTGGTTCTGAAATTATTGTAGATAGATTAAATTTTTTTAGTCCATGAGATAGTCTCATTTTTCTAATCCAGCTAGAATAAAGGTAATCCATATGAGAGATATATTGCTCTCTAGGTTTTTATTCCCTACACAATAAATGTTGTAGGGCCCATGAGATAGATTAAATGGGTGTTTGATTTAAATGTGAGAAATAAAACTTTAATCTTGGTCTTATTCTTCAACCAAACATCCCCTAATGATACTAAATCAGGCATGTAGAATAATGACAATTTAATAATTACAAAAGAATAACATAATGATAGAATTAATGGCAATTGAATAAAATAGTGATCGTAGTGAATGCTGATGCATAATGCCAAAAAGAATATGAAACATACAACTGAATTTAAAATTTTAAACTTAAACGGTTATTGTGTTTCCTCATTAGATGCCTAAATTCAGATATATAAATAAATATATTAAATAATCTTAATTGGATGCAGAATTATTTAGTTTCCCAATTTGTTAAGTATTTTGGAAAGTAATACTCCTAATTATAATCAGAAAGAAATTCAACATGTAATCAATTTAATATCCCAAATTATGATATATTCCGAATATTTCTAAGATTTCATAAGAATCAAATGTTTAAAAAAAATCAACTATTGCATGAAATTCATGGTGTAATTAAAATTTCAAATATATGCACCAGTTACTAAAAAAAATTCGCCTACATAGCAATTAGTAAAAATTGACAACATATAGTAATTTCCTAATGACAATATGATATTGAACAGCTAGATGGCAATGCTTGATTTGTCAACATACTATAATATTCTCACCATTTATGCCTGGATTTATTTGGGCCTAGCAACTTTGGGTTAGGGCTTAATTTATCAGCAAATAATAAGCACATGGCCTAAGTGAATCTACGAATGTTTCCTATTTTTATCTATGAAACAATTGCCAAAAACAACTAATCCAAATGTAGGCCAACAACTTCTGATAAAAAAAAAATTATATGATATTAGACCCAAAAATTAGAATAGACCTTATTAGGATGAGATAAGATAGCGTACGATTTTAGCCCAAAAATTGAATAGTTGGATGGCGAGATTTTTAGCATAACACGAGTGAAAATGAAGATGTCATCATGGAAACAACCCAGGTGGGAAAACCACAACTTGATTACATATATTGTTGTCCAACAAAGGCGGAAGCATTGCTCAATCGACTGGTGAAGAGAAGAAGGTTGGATGGCCCGGCAAGCTCAGATACCAATGTAGGAACCTTCAAAAATAATGTGTATTTGGGGCTCCCGATCCATGGTTCGACTGTTTCAATCTGAAGCTCTATATATAAGCGCATACTATCATATGCACCATTTATCGCACATTGATAGTCATAATGACTATAATGACCTATTGATGATACCAACAATCATCTTCATAAATATCACATTCTAACATACATGAGGAAAACAAAAAGAGTGAATAATGATGTAGACCAATTGCAATAGGAGCACAAAAGTAGCAGAAGAAGATGTAGCAGGAAGAAGGGGAGAGAGAGGAAAGGTTCACATGCACGATTGGGTGCTCCTTGCACGCGTCCGTTACTCATTTATAGGCGTCGCTTGCTCGCTGCACTCCGCCCCTACGACGCAGCTTTTCTCTGACGAATTCACGTTCTGTTCCAACAGCTTCTGTGGCGCGTTTGTTGCAACAACATTAACAACTTCGCGTCGCCGTTCGAGCTATTTTCATGTGCGATCATCTCGGGCGAGTCATGTGGCCACGATGGTCACAATTGCAACATACTCCTACTTGACCAACGTGGTCACTATGTCATCACTTCCATTATCCGTGAGTAATCTAACTGGATATCATATCCCGAAGTTTCACTATCCGCGAATACTTCGCAGTGACTCGGTCACTTCTGAGTCTCATCAAGCCTACATGCTTGATAAAAGTACTAGCTGCAATTTTCTTTGTGAGAGAATTAGCAAACATATCACTTGTAGGCATGTAGGTCGCAGTCATATGCGCCATTGACCGCACATCAATGGTCATAATGACCATAATGACCTATTGATGATACCAACAATCATCTTCATAAATGATCATAACGATCACATTCTAACAGACATGTTAATTTTCATCCTAATTTTAACTATCTAATTAGGTAAAAGAATTGCATTTAGAAGAAAACAAAAAGAGTGAATAATGATGTAGACCAATTGCAATAAGAGCACAGAAGTAGCAGAAGTAGATGTAGCAGGAAGAAGAGGAGAGAGGAAAGGTTCGCCTGTGCGATTGGGGGCTCCCTGCACGCGTATGTTACCCATTTATAGGTGTCGCTTGCTCGCTGCACTCCGCCCCTGCGACGCGGTTTTTTCTCGACGAATTCGCGTTTTGTTCCAACAACTTCTGTGGCGCGTTTGTTGCAACAACAATAATAACTCCGCGTCGCCGTTCGAGCTGTTTTCATGCACGATCATCTCGGGCGAGTCATGTGGCCACAGTGGTGACAATTGCAGCATACTCCCACTTGACCAATGTGGTCATTGTGTCATCACTCCCACCATCCGTGAGTAGTCTAACTGGATATCATATCTCGAAGATTCACTATCCGCAAATACTTTGCAGTGACTTAGTCACTTCTGAGTCCCATCAAGCCTACATGCTTGATAAAAGTACCATCTGCAATTTTCTTTGTTAGAGAATTAACTAACATATCACTCATAGGCATGTAGATCACAGTCACTTCCTTCTTATCAACTATATCCTGAATATAGTGATACTAAATCTCAATGTATTTTCCTTTTGAACTATTGGCTCCATTGTGTATCAAGTTTATCGCAGCTTGATTATCACAATACATCGGTAATGGTCCTATGACCAAATCGAGCTCTAGTTCTAAAAGAAAACGCTTGAGTCATACACTATGAGTGATTGCTATACTACAAGCAACATATTCAGCCTCATGTATGTCTAGCCACACATCTCAGTTTCTTGCTTCCCCAAGAAATGGTTGCACCACCCAGAAGGAACAAGTGACTTGATGTAAACTTGCAGTCATCTATGTCACTGCTGAAGTCTGCATTTGAGTACCCTACTGCCTCGAGTGTATCAGTCTGGTATATCAATCTCAATTGTATCGTGCCCTTCATATATCGCAGTATCATCTTAATGGCTTCCCAGCGAACCTTTCTAGGATTATTTTGAAATATGCTAACCAAGTTTACTGCGCAAGCCAAATCAGGTTTCGTACAGAGCATCACATACATTAGGCTGCCTACCGCTTCTGCATAAGGCTCACATAAAGGTTCTTGCCCTGCATTGGGACACAGACTTTTACTCAGTCTCTTCTCAACTACCAGCGGTGTCGGTGCGGGACTGCTATTCGGCATCCCGAACCTTCTCAGTACCTTATTAGTGTAGTGTTCCTGACTTAAACTCAAGCTTCTTGAGTTTCTATCACGACTGATTTGAATACCCAGTACATAGGAGGTCTCACCTATGTATGTCATTTCAAATCATTTGTTCAATTTATCCTTGATTTCATTGAGCATCTCTATATCATTACAGGCAAGTAGTATGTCATCTACATATATTGACAATATCACAAAACTGCTCTCATTTTTTTGATGTAGACATAGTGATCCAATTTGTTTGTCCTGAAATCAAAATGGATTATCGTCTCATGGAATTTCAAATACCATTACCTAGACGATTGCTTCAAGTCATATAATGATTTTCGAAGTTTATACATTTTATCTTCTTGACCTTTCACCAGAAACCCTTCAAGTTGTCACATATATACGTCTTCAGACAAGTCTCCATTCAAGAACGTTGTCTTGACATCCATTTGGAACAGCTCCAAATCCATATATGCCACTATGACTAAGATCGTCCTGATCAACGCAAACTTAGCCACTAGAGAATAAGTCTCCTAAAAATCAATCCCGACTTCTTGAGTATAATCCTCGGCCACCAATCTTGTTTTGTGCTTATCAAGAGAACCGTCAACACGGTACTTTCTCTTGAATACTCATTTGCACCCAATAGATTGCATCCCTTTCGGCAAATCATATAATTCCCACACTCAGTTGTTGTGAATCGAGTACAATTCAACTTTCATGATGGTCGCCCATGACTCTGATTCACTAGAAGTCATCGCTTCTTTGTAGGTGATAGGATCTGTACTATCCTCTATCTAAATGTCAACGGAGTAACATAATGTCTCGCACTCGTACAAAACATACTCATCCAAATGTGCGGGTGTTGATCGTGGGAGCTTGGTGCCGATTATACTTGTGGAAGTACTCGGTTCCACTACATCCAAGGGTATCTCATTCGAAGGTGGAACATCACCTCCCACTGTTGGATAGTACAATGGATCACCTGAGTTGTCTCCATCGTCTCCTAGAATCATGAGAGGATTATCATCCTCCATAACCTGCTTCTTTTCATTCTCAAGAAAAGTGGCATCACTTAGAGAGGCCTTTTTCCTTATGATAAAATCTATACCCCTTAGACTGTTCAGTATATCCAATAAACCTGCATGTTACCTTATTCAAATCCAACTTATCCCTAAGATGACTAGGAATCAACACGTGCGCTTTACATCCCTATTTTCAAAGACAGCCCATCTCGGGCTTCTTGCCATTCCACAACTCATATGGCGTCGATTTTATAGACTAGGTGGAAATTTTGTTCTATATGTAACTCGCGGTCATCAAAGTCTCACCTCAAAAGCGCTTTGGCATACCCAAGTGGGACAACATACATTTCATTGCATTCATCAGAGTTCTATTCTTTCTCTCTGCCACATCATTCTATTATGTCGTATATGACATCGTAATATGCCTATATATGCCTTTTGAAATGTGGTAACTATCAAATTCCGGAGAGGTATACTCTCCTCCTCTATTTGTCCTCAGACACCTGATAGGTCTTCCTAACCTTTTTTCAACTTGTGTCTTGTACCTCTTGAATGTCTCGAAAGTTTCTGACTTTCTCTCTAAGAGGTATACATAGCAAAATCTAGAATAGTCGTCTATAAATGTAATAAAGTACACTTTCCTCTTATAAGTAGGAACACTCAATGATCCACAAATATTTGAATGAATTAGTTCCAATAACTCAGTTGACCATGTCCCCACACCAAAAGGGGTCCTTGTCATTTTAGTGGCCAAGCAATGCTCACATGACATTGTCCTTGTACCAAAGATGTTGGATACTAAATTTATTTTTTTTATTTGTTCCATTTTTTAGTTCCTGATGTTATAACCTCTTATGTCATATATCATAGTCAGACGTATACAGAGAATACTGGAAAGAGTATTTTATTTCATCAGACTTAACAACGTTCAGATAGAACAAGTTATGATCAGTTACATACTTTCCAGTTGCAATCACCTTATTGTTCTTGCCTATAGTTACACGACCATTGTAGAACCTAACTTCAAGTCCCTTTTACAAAAGGACAGGAACAGAGATCAAATTGCGCCTTAATCTTGGTGTGTACAACATATTTTTTTAGTATTACAAAGCTATCTCCTAAGTCTAGTTTATACTCACTAGTCCCTTCAACATTGAGTTATGTGTTGTTGCCCATGTAGATCCTCTACTCCCCTTTTGTAATTTTCTTAAGTCAATGAGGTCTTCCTTGGTCTTGGCAATGTGGCGGGCCGCTCCAGAGTCGATCCACCATCCTTCAATGTCCGTCATTGTTGCATTACACTCAATCATCATGGCATATAAGGACTTGCTCGTGTATGCTCCCTTATTTGGTCTTTCGCCTCCTTATCGAACAAACGGGTCGTTGCCATCTTATTTTTGCTTGTTGGGACAATGCTCTTGGAAATGATCAAACTTTCTACAAGCAAAACAAGCTCCTATTGACACCTTGCGCTTTGCCCTAGGTTTGAACTATTTTTTCTTGGGGTTGAAGGCTGGCCTGACTTGCTTGCGCTGATGGTGCATAGCATGAGTCTCTTCCTCCACCCCTTCAGCATCCCCCTCTACTTCGAAGATGTCAATCTTCTTCTTTCTTTTGGCCATGTCCTGCTTGATAACCAAGATGGAGGGCAGTTCAACAACCTTCTTAATTTACTCGTTGACACACACAACTATGACTATCATGTCAAAGGCATGTGGGAGAATGTTTAGCACCGACGTAATTTGCAGCGGCTCTGGTAGTGTACACCCTGCAGCTTCTAAGTCCTTAGCCATTACAATCATATTATTCACATGGTCAGACACATTTTTGTCTTGCCTCATTTTACATGTAATGTACTTATACAACAATAATTGGGCATTCATGTCTCTCTTGGACGCATATTTGTCTTTGAGAGATGTCCAAAGCTCATAAACATTGCTATATGTCTCAAAGATCCTAATCAATTGTCCTCCATATTCATCAATACGAAGGTCCTAGCTTTCTCATTATCATATTTTCTTTGCTTCATGACTACTGCATGAGCTACCTTCTGCTCCTCAAAGGCTCCATCTCCAAGTGCTGGTGGGATTGTATCTATGAAGTTTCGGAGACCGTCGTGAACTAAGCCGTACCGAATTTTACGACTCCAACTGTTGTAGTTGGCGTTGTTAAAACGACCAAATTTGACTAGTTCCGCGGCCATAAATTTTGACATTTTTAAAAAAATAAATTAAATTTTAAGTCAAGAAAATACAAAGAAAAATTAATAAAAAAACTTCTATGTGGTAGAAAATTTTGTCTCAAACAAAATTAGCAGAAAAGTATGCAAAAATGAATTTTCATCATAAATTAATTTTAACAAAAAATATAAAATTAATTTTCGTCAACAATATAATTTTAACATAAAATTGAAATTAATTTTCGTCCAAAATTAACTTTAACAAAAATAATTAATTTTCCTCAAAAATTATTTTTTTAAAAAATATAAAATTAATTTTCGTCAACAATATAATTTTAACAGAAAATTGAAATTAATTTTCGTCCAAAATTAACTTTAACAAAAATAATTAATTTTCGTCAAAAAATTAATTTTAACAAAAATATAAAATTAATTTTCGTCAACAATATAATTTTAACAAAAAATGAAAAAAATAACTTTCGTCCAAAATTAACTTTAACAAAATAATTAATTTTCGTCAAAAATTGATTTTAACAAAAAATATAAAGTTCATTTTCGTTTGAAATTAATGGAAGAGGTTGGAGAGCCTACTTAGCAGTTTTGCTAAGTAGGCTACTTAGCGGTGATCCATACCATCAGATTCGAATCTAACTGTAACAACCAGAATTTTTAATTAATTAAAAATTATCTCAATTACTTTAATTCAGATTTTTGCATATTTAATAATAGAATCCTAGTTACTTAAAANTTTGCGGAGCTGATGATGTCCTCAGGGCTCCTGTCGAACGGTTCCACCATGAGCTGGGTAACTTTTCAAGGCGCCTACGACTTCGCGTACCTTGTAAAATTGTTGACAGGGGCGAAGCTGCCGGAGAGCATGGAAGGCTTCATGTACGTGGTGCGTTGTTTCTTCGGCAACTGGGTGTTTGACGCCAAGTATATGATGCGGTACTGCAATGGACTCTACGGTGGGTTGGAGAAGGTGGCGAAGGAGCTCGAGGTGGCCAGGGCAGTGGGGAAGGGCCATCAGGCCGGCTCCGACAGTCTGCTCAATTTGCGGGTCTTCAGGAAGATAATGGAGGTCTACTTCTCCGGCGGCGGCGCCGAGCAGCACGCGGGGTTCCTCTATGGGCTTGCCGCTTACTGATACGTGCATGCATGCATATATAGTGATGACGCTTAATTTTACTTTTCCTTTTTTTTTATCAGCGATGAGCCGACGAGACTTCATCTGGTCCATAACTTCTTATCTTCAATCAATGAACATAATGTGTATATGCCATTATGAACGACAAGTTTTATTTTTTGTTGACACGCAACGATTACACCGAAAATCTTCCACCAACATTTGACATTATGACAATAAAATTAACAAGTACAATAGTCACGAGGATAATAAATGACAACTAGAACAACAATACATGGAAATAACCTACAAAGATTATATGAATGAATTCATTTCTTATGAAGTCTCAGAATCCGACAGACAAATGACTTGAGATTTAATGATGGCAGACACTCATTTCAGAATGCTTTTGAATTCACGTTATGAAGAAACGAGTCAATTAGTCAAACTAGGGGTATTCACCACATCGGATCGACTCGATGAACTCGACGATATGAACCGATCCAATTTTAATTGAGCGGATCGGATTATTAGTCGGGTCGAATCCGAATCGACCCGATCGCCAATGGATCGAGTACTGTTCTCATTTTTTCGAACCCGATCAACCCGACCCAACTCGATGACCCGAATTTTTATATATTTTTTATTAAATTTAAATCAAATTATTCTTTATGATCATTTTATATTGCTTTAAAATTAAATATAGTAAAATTTTATATTTTATATACTTAAAAATCATTACAAACCTTTAAAAAAATTTATGTTTCCTTCATTTTTAAAAATATAATTAATGTTAAATATTATAAAAAATAGTTAAAAATATATGAAAAAATTTCTCGGGTAACCGATGACTCGATCCGATCCTACCCGACTCAATAGAGATCGGGTTGGATCATATTCGTCGACTAATTTATTTTCAATCCGACTCAACCCAACTCGAACAAAATTAATCGGATTGGGTCGGATTTTAATTCGGATCGAATTAAACTCGATCCGTGAACACCTCTAAGTCAAACAATGGATTTCGGTCATTTAACTTTTAAAATCAAAATAATAAACTCCTTAAAAATATTTGTAATATCTCATATTTTTAAAATAAAAATAAAATAAAATAAAGAGGAGATAGATAGGATAAGGAAAGATATAGTTGGTTAAGATTAGGAAAAGAGTTTGAATTAAAATCAAATTGTTATATTTCTTATCAATTAGGTATTCCTAATCCTATGTTGACTATTTTAAAAGAATCCTAATCATATGAAAGATTATCTTATGGAATTATAATCAAATACAAAGTTATTCTTGAGAGTCCTAATTGTATTCAAACTCCATCTAAGGATAAAATTATCTTCCCTATAAATAGGACCCAACCCCTCTCCTCTCATCCGATAATTTTCTCTCCCTCTCCTCTCTCTCTCTCCCTCTTCCTCTCTCTCCTCACAGGGTTAGATCAACATGGAGTAGGAGATCAATGACAAGGAAGAAGATAGGTTGGCTACAGAGGACGGTATGTAATTGTTATTATATTTAAGATTTTAGGTATGTAAATGGCGGATTCTTTTTCCTTAGAATAGACCTTCATGATAGATCGGTGTATACTAGGTCTTCTATTGATATTATTGACGAATTTTATATGATCACCTCGTGCTATGATTCTGGTTTAACTCCCATAACGAATCTATGATGTTCTGCCCTAGAAAAGTTCCTCCACATGATAGATTGATTAGAGAGATTCGTTCATAATTATAATATGTTTAAAAAGTAGGTGTTAAGGCCAAAAAACTGGAGAAATATGTAGTGTTAAAGGTCCCCATATATTAGTGCAACTTTAGGAAGGAATATCGGAGTTATTCAGAGAAGAAAAGGGGCGGCGTTCGCCCAGGAAATTCTCGTCACGACCGTGACGGATGTATCACGGGCCGTGACGGAGGGAATCGGACGGACGATACACGAATTTCGCCCCAGAAATTCCCCGTCACGGGTCGTGACACACCTGTCATGGGCCGTGACAAACAGTCGACGACGGCGACAACTGCATGGATGGACGAGACGACGCCCAGAAGCCCTATCACGCCGTAATGAAGGTGTCACGGGCCGTGATGGATAGTGTCACGGCCGTGACCACGAGATTACGAGCCGTGACAGAGACGAGACGACCGTATTTGAACCGTGACGACCGTAATGGGTCGTGACCATACTGTGTCGACCATTGCTTAAATTACGACCGTGACCACTGTCGAAGCTTGATCAATCACGGCCGTGACCCTTCATCACGGGCCGTGACATAACAGTCACGGGTCGTGACAGTCCTGTCACGGGCCGTGAGAGATGTTACCAAATTCAATTGTTGGCCAAAAGATAGTTTTATTTTCATGATGATAGTGATTGTATTTATTGATTGGATATGAATTGATGAGCGGTGTAGGTTTAGGTATCTTTAAACGATAACCTAGCTCAAGATAGGATTTAAAAGTTGAATTGATTGTGATTGAACTTGACCTTGAAGAGGAGGACCCCCTCGGCTATTGCGTCCCTTAGGGGACTATTGTTATTGCGTTCCTTCGGGAACTATTGCGTCCCTTCTCCAGGGGACTATTGCGTTCCTTCGGGAACTATTGTATGGA
>LTAE01000113.1:0-21954 GCA_001647135.1 Pontederia paniculata | reverse complement strand
ATATTGATTTTCTTATTTATGATCATTTACATACTGAGTGTCAAAACTCACGGGAGGTTCATCTCCCCTACGAATTCAATTTTGTAGGCAAATATGTTCATATAGATGGTGATGGCGCAGCGATAGCATGATGGTGTTCGTGATGGATGGCTTGCACATGACATAGGTCCTGGTCATAGATTGAGGATTGGCTTCTGCATTGACATGTACTTAGTGTTGACCAGTGGATTGGTCAAATGAAAGTCACTGATGTATGACGGTAGCGTCTCCAAAGTCAAGATTTTTGCCAGGTGGCAAGGTCTGATTTTGGGGGCATTACAATATCAGCACAAAGACCGGGATTATAAACATTTAACATGCATGTTCGTGTTAATACTCATTTGTTACAATAAGTATCGATCGCCCGCTGTGTTAAAACATTGCTTCATAACATCATCAAGGCCGGAACCAAGGGGATCAAGAGGGTGCACTGACACCTCTTGAATAAAATTAAATTTTTTTACGAATAATTTAATTCTAGATATATTTATTGTTGATTATATAAAAATATCTTGCAATAAGGATTAAAAAGTTTTAGATTTAATATATTTTTCTTCATTTGTTTCCTTTTATGCTTAGTTTAGTATTTTTCAGTTTTTTCTTATTTATTATTTATCTTTCAAAAAATAATTTTATAATTTTGTACCCCTGAATAATATTCTGGCTTCGTCCTTGTTGTTGGCTGTTAAGTAATGTTTTATCAAACACGTTAAAAATAATAAAACACAATATTATTAGAGCTTTGATGAAAACAAACTCCTGATTTGTTTGGTATATTACTCAAAAATATGAAAAAGTTGCCTCAAATATATATAAAACAAAAACTAATTTTATGAGAGAGAAACATTAATTTTGAGAAAAAGTATTTTTTTTTGAAAAAAAAACTTCTCTTTGATTTTTTATTGACAAAAAGGTTACCAAAAAAAGTTCTAAAAAAATATTTCATCAAATTTAAAAGGTTGTCTTTGAGCTTGAACTGGCCATGTCGAGTTGGATTTAGGCCACCGGATTTCATGACATGTTAACTTTTTTCATTATCATATAATTACAATATTTATTAAATTATTATTTTACTCTTAAATAAAATATAAAAAAATATAAAAAAGGATTATTTGCTTTAACACCCCAAAATTATATTTTTTTTTCTGCACATAATTCTGAACTGTAAATTTGCAAGTTTTATCCTAAATTATTTTAAGTTTTTAATAATTAAGAATGTCAATTTTACACTTATTCTCTTATTACAATAGAAATATTTCAAATAAGAAATAATCATTACGAGTAGAATATTTTAATAGTTAGAAATATTGTGCTCTTGCTGTTATTTTTATTTTATTTTGGTAGATATTCATTTATCAAAAGAGTAACGGTATAATATACTTTTCATAATTACTAAAAAAATATTAAAATCTTAGATGAAATCTAATGGAAGGACCTAAGTGTCAAATTAGTACACGTTCAAGGATTAATTTATAATTTAAGTTAGATATAGAAAAATATTATAGTTCAAAGAGTGTTAGAAAAAATCAAGTTTGATTGACACTCCTGATAGCAAGGGTCCCAAATTTGAGGGTATCGAAGCTAGTAGCTCCGAGTTCGAGCTTCGGAGTCGCCAATTGGCCAGAGGGATATCATTTATGTTCTTTACTTCGCTCCGGATTAGTCAGGTGCTAGTAGAGAAAAAAAATGTTAGAAAAAATAATCCTAAAAAAACAAAATAAGTCCTAAGAAAGTTTCTCTGCCTTTTCATTTTTTTATGATTTATTTTTTTATGGTAAAAAGGTAAATAATAAATATACAAAATAAAAGTTAATATTAGTATTGGATTGAGATGAAGTTGAAACATTTGAAACGTAGAAAAAAAAGTAAGTGAATAATATTAAAGTTTAGGGGTTCAATAATTTAAGTTGGTAAGAAAAGAAAATCCAAATTTATGTTACTTACTTAAGATACATTAATTTTTTGAAATTGATGGAATAAAAGAAATTAAAAAAAAATCAATATCTAATGAGAAAGAGAAGGGATCCAAAAGTAAAAAATGTATCCGCTCGTCTTAGGAGCTAGTTTTTATTTGAGCTGGTAATTTTTTTTATTAAAAAAAATACTGTATTGTTTGTCGGATCTAAATTAACAATGGATTATTATAATTTTAATTTTTTTTTGCAACATCTGTAAAATAAAATATAAAAACGTCAAGTCTATGTATATACTAAGAAGTTAAGATGTGCTTAATCCTCTTCTTCAGTCACAACGAAAACAAAAATTCTTTTAGGAGACCTTTTGTTATATGACAATTCCCCTCATTTTTTTACTGGAATTTAATACATTACATTTGAATTTTTAGCGATCAGCATTGGTTCGAGTCATACGTATTAAAACAATCAAACTGACAACAGATGAAGGAAATTTATATTTTGATATTCTCTGGTGTACATCTTAATGATAATAGCAACAAAATAAAATAAAAATTGCTCGTGGATACAAAATTTATTTTGAGTAATTTTTTTTGACAAATATTTTGAGTAATTTTGAGGATGAAATAATTATGTTTGGATCCAAACTTTATATCCACTCTTTCTGAATTCTCAAATGGTTAAACCTTGAGCTTTTGTCTCTCCATCAGAAGAATAGCAGAAAGAAACAAAGTATATTCAGCTTCCATGGCAATCAGAACATCATGTTGCAGAACTCATCGAAGCTCAGCACGCCGTTGCCATCAGCATCGAATCTGCTGATCATAAACACGCACTCCCCCACAGATGTAGGCCTGTCCAACCACGCCAGAGCCCTGCTCAGGCTCTCGGCAGTAATGCACCCGGTGCCCTCCATCTCAAACACACCAAACGCCTCCCTCAACTCCCTACTGCCACTCTCATCGTCATCCTTCTCTCCTCCTTCCAGCCCCACCAGTCTCATGAACTCCTCAAACTCCACCAACCTGGCCGCGTCCCCCTCGAGCAGCAACTTCGCTTGCTCTTCCGACAAGTCCTCGCCGACTGCCCTTAGGCACACCCTCAGCTCTTCTTGCGATAACTTCCCGTCCCCGTCCGTGTCGAGATATGAAAACACCCGCTTGAATCCCTGGCAGTCGGCATCCGTAAATGAAGGACGTGCCATGGAAGCAATTACACAACTATGTGACGAGGTTTGAAATGCAGGAACTCTCTCTTTATATAAAGATTCATGAGTTTTGGGATGAAAGGTTTCTTTTTTCTCTCCAATCCAGAGTTTTGACTGCAGACTTGGAAAAACTAGGAAGTTTCACCTTACACTTGCATGAATTATGTAGCAGAACATGCAACATCCTTGTCATGTAATACAAAAAAACCATTAATCTTTGACAAAACTCATGACTTAGGTCAACTATTATATCATTTCCTTCTCTTTGCTATGAACGGAACATGATGCAGGCCAACGGATGTCACAGAAGTGACGTCTTACTAAATTTCAAGGCAAAAACCTGTAGTTAACCATTTCTGGGTACTCTTAGTTTGAAAGTCTTCATGGAAAATGATATGAAAGAAAGTTCTCGTACTACCTTTTCTTTAGAAACTCGTACTACCAAATTAAGCCATCACATGACAAGCTACTAACTAACGTTAACACTAACACATTTCAACAATTTACAGAAGTGCTCTGTGCATCTTAAACTTTAAGACAAAAGATATAACATATTTCAGCAACATAAAAATTATCATCTTAAACACGGATGTCGTTTAAATTTGTGTTCTGTATCAACTTAAGCAAGTGAAGTTGCTTAATAGTTGCTGATCAACTATTTATCCAAGACAAATAACAGCAGAAGACTAAATAGTATCGTCCTAAGAAGGAACGATAAAAAGGTTCAAACCTCCTAAGCCTTTAAAATTGAAATGAATATGTCTCACGGAAATCCACATTTAATTGGAATCATCACTTCCCTATGAATTGCTTCATGTTCTTCAACCACACTATGTACTCCCTCTCATCTTTGTTCAACATGTACTCCTGAAGGAAATCAAACAAGGACTTCTTAATACCTCTGACTTCAAGATACTTGTATAAGGCCTTTTGCAAGTTTTCATCCAAATCCCTACAGTCAAAAGAGCAAATGCAAGTTAGATAGATGTACTGCCAGGATTGTATACATCTTGATTCAACAGAATTAAAAAGAGAGAGAATCAGAGAAATGTAGTACGAAAATTCAGGGCCTTGATATCTGTTATCCTCATCGGGATTATCGCTTTTCTTGGATACCATGCTCTCTATTTTAAGTTCATCAGAGTTCAAACTGCAATAAAATTCCAAGAAAGAACCAGTTCCTTTATCGATAGTAGTAACCAAAGTTATGTTGGCATCCATCGAGTTAGCAGAGCTGTCATCATTTGTGTCATCAGCATCACTCTCATCAACATCTTCTTCCTCATTAAAATCCAACATCACAGTGACTTGGATATCCTCCCCATTAAAATTTCGCTTAAGTATCACTACCTGGTCACCAGGATTATCAACAATCTCAAATGGAAAACCATCCGGTGCATCAACTTCCTGAAAGAAAGAACTAGAGTTTAGAAATAATAATAAAAAACTATCCATATGCATAATGCAACAAGTGTGATCGAAATCCTTGTGGAGGTAGCAATGTAACCAAGGCCCTTTTAGGGCAACAACAATGATACATCCTAGAGAAATCAATGAAAAAAACAAAAGGAAAAAAAATTAATGGATTCATATTGTGGCTGAAACATCATTTTTCTAAAGAGAACTGAAACATCATATTTATACAACAGAAGATACATGGATGAGCTACAATGAATAACCAAAAGGCCTTGGCAGTCAGATAATTATCCATTCTGAACAAAGAGAAAATTCAATAATCAAGCATTAAATACATGAGGTTACTAACAAGTCACAAGAAATACCACTCGAATGAAGATTAATGACTCCACGGATAATGACTTGAAATTACTCATAAATCACAAGCAACATAAACTTGATGAATACATAACCATGGACGACACTAGTTAAGCCACAAGCATGAGAAACACAACCAGAGCAAAGTGTGGAAAATCATTAGACCTGTAGCTTGAGCAAATTCAATATTTTTTAGACTGCAAATCTCACTCCACGTATCAAACAACACAGATTTTGTTTCTTTAACCTAATCAGGTCAGTGAACCACAACCTAAGTAATCACCATTTACTTCTCTTTTCTCTGAAGTAACTGATTTTTAATAGAACCAACCACTAAACTCTCCATTATCATCGAGCCAGAGATTGGTTATTTTTTTCCTAAGAGAAAACCAAGTGAGAAAGAACACAACGATAAAAAATAACACAGAAGATACTAGATTCAACTTAAAAGTCAGGGATGACAACAAAACTACCTCACCGATGGTATAATGACAAATTCTACATTATTAAGAACACGATTTATGAGCATTACGGTCCAGGCAAACTTAATAGCAACATTGATACTTTCAGAAACAATTAACAAAGTAAATCACAAAAACAATAACCTCTTTGTAATTCCTACAAACTGCCACAACAGAATGTTAAATATGGAGGTACAGAGCCTCATAAAATTTTCAAACAGTATAAAACAAAGTGGTTCATGGGGTTGATGTGTTTGCAAAAAAGGCCACCCAGATGCCTATGTTGCCAGTAAAGTGCAATCTATATATGCAATCATCTTAAAAGATGAAAGCTGCAGCTCAGGGGCATGTTGTCTGTATTTAGTACCAATTTAGGTACTTATGTGATGTTTTATGTAAAAGTCCCAACAACATCCTACATAAAAACAAAAGTTGTTTAATGTGATCATCTTATAAGAGCTAAAAAGTTGCTTAATTCACGACCCTTCCAATTTTCCCAAGCATGCTTGAATTTAAAATGGCATTACTAAAACGATATGAGAACTTTTCAATTCCTCAGTAATATGTTTCGACTTCCAAACGATTGAACTTATATAAGCCCTAAGCGAATGATTCTATTGTTCCATACTTCCTACCAAAGAAAAAGCAAGGGATCATAGAATAATAATAAATAGAAAAGAACAAGAAATAAAGGTTCTTTTTCAGAGAGAGAGAGATGGGCTTCATGGCACCTGATCGTTGGGGTCGGCCTCCATGGCGCAGTTGATCTCGGAATCGAGGACCCGCGCGAGCTTCTCGTCCGCCGCGACCGCCTTGGAGGCAGACTGCCTGTTGACAGCGGAGGAGAAGAAGCGAAGGGAGAGGGCGAACGGCTGAGGGCTCTTCCTAAGGCCTTGAGCAGGAGAAGGGACCATGGGAGAAGAGAAGGCGGAGAAGGAGCGGCCGCCATGAGCGCGGATAGGAGCGGAACTAGAAGAGGAGGAGCATAGACGGAGACGAAGGCATCTGCGGAGGAGAGCGGCGGCGGCCATGGCTGCTGCTACTGCTGTCGAAATGGAGAGGTGGAGGGTTCTATGAAGGCATAGTGTGCACCAATGGACTTTTTAGGGTTTTAGGAAGGGCTTTGCCTTTGGGCAAACATTGCAACCCAATCTCAAACTTTTTCCCCTTTTTTTATTAAAAAAATTGGAGTCACTAGTTGTAATTTTATTAAAGTTGCATAAGACTTTAAATCATCAAATTTTCATTTTGGAACTCAAAATTACTAAATTTATTAACCACTTGAATCAATATTGTTTAATTTTTTGATATTATATATATAATCTTTATTCACTTGTGAATCTGTGATCGCAAATATCTAACTTATCATTTAATTTTAGATTATTTTATTTTAACATTTAATCAACTAGGTCATTAAATTTTACGGTAAAAAATAATTATGAATTAATATTTCATTTTTCTTCACGTTTTTATTTATATACATAGTGATTTTTTATATTTTATTATTTGTAAGTTGATTTTTTTTTTGGGGGGTAATATTTGTAAGGTATTTTCTGCTCAAGTGGATAGATGGCATATTTTGAAATTTAAAGTGTCATAAGCCATTTAAGTTTTATAAATTATTATTTGGGTCAATCAATTTTTTTTAATACGTAAACCACTCAATATTCCTACAAGTCATATTTTAGATCACTAAACAAAATGAAGTCCAATGCCAATCGGCATTTGCGTGACATATGTCACGTCATTTAACTTTTAAAATTAATATATTTTACTTAATAAATTGTACTTTAAGCATTTAATAGGTTACTTTTCACATATTACTTTTTTATGATTTTTAACAATAAAAATAAATTTATTTTTTTTCTCTAAACAAGTGAATGATGTGGTATCGACCGTATATGCGACATGGAGTAAGAAATTGTTTGTGAGATGAGTGATGTAAATCTTCAAGAAATAACAAGTGAATGGTCTGAATTTAAATTTGATTTTGTAAAACTTGAATTATTTATATTGAAAATCAAAATTGAATAATTCAAATAATAATTTATAAAACTCGAGTGGCTCAAGGCTCTTTAAACCCGAAAGTGTGCTTCCTGGAAAATAAGATAAAAAGTGAACTTACGTACAAGTCTATATTTCTTGTATACAAACATAGGTTTGTAAAAAAAACTCTTATCTATCCCAAAAAAAATTATTTCAGTTATTAATTATTATGATATTATGAAATTAAAGAAAGTGAAAAAGTTAGAAAATGTTATGTACATGCTAAGAAAAATGTTTATAGAGTCAATATCATAATTGTGAATGATATATTGAGAGCAAATGATTAAACGTGAAGTTTTTTACATATTGAATTTTATGAATACTAATTTTGATGAATAAAGTATAATGATTAGCATTATAATATAAAATTAGACTTAAATGAATATGATTGTCCAAGTACAAAGAATAGATTCACATTTTGAAATGATGAGAGCCTAAATCACACTTAAAAAAGTGTTCTACGTACTAATTTCATAAATCTATATCATTTAATTTAATTTTTTATAAATTTAAATAGATTAATTACTCAACTTTAAACTTCATATTCGGACGTTTAGATCATCACAAAAATAAAATTAAATGGATCCACTCATACATATTTTGAATTTAATTAATTATCTCTTAAATTTTCTTCCCCTTGGTTTCAAGCTTAGCAACTGCTCCTCCCTTCTTCTTTGGTGTGCTCACGGTAGGTACAAAGCAACTAGGTCAGTCCCTTTCTTTTTATGGACATGGTTATATATATAAGGCAACCTATGAGTCGATTAAGGGGTGTGAATAAGAGAGGAGATAAGAAAATAATATGATTGGTTAGGAAATTGACTTGCAATTAGCAAAGAAAACTCATGTAATAAGTAGATTCCTTATATAAGTCGATTAGGAGAGAAAATGATAAAGTATAATGATTATTTAGTTATATGAATAAGCTTGAGATAAATTGAATTAATTATCTTAATCTTACTTAGTCCTTGATTAATTAAATTAATCATAAATATGAATTCGACAATGTAAGTAAATCCTTTTACCTTAGAGTACTTACAGAGAAATTAACTCAATTTAATTTTTTATTAAGATAATAACGCAAAGACATATAAGTTATCATAATTAAACTTAAACTTGATTCCAACTAGAGTAGTCAACTCAATTTAATTTTTTAATTATGTTAATTACTTAAGAGGTCATTATTTAGGATATTACATATATTTTTTCTCACAAATAGATTTTAACATGAGACAAAGAAGATTATTAGAATTTATGAAAAAATACAAGTTTGTCATCACTTGTCGTTAGAAAAAGCAAATTTGATTGTCGACGCATTGAGTAAAAAATGAGTAAGTTCCATGACTTGTCTAAGGGTATATAGATGGAAATTATTGGAAAACATTGTTCAATGGAGGCTTAATCATATTGGTCAAAGGGCTATGTTGATGATTCAATTCGAAAAATAATAGGTTCTTATTAATATAATCATTTTGTCATAGAAAAAATGTGGAATACGACTATATGATATCATTATGCAATAAGGAACAAATTGAATTTAATTATGAAAAGAACGACGTTATAAGCTTTTGGGACTGATTACGAGTCCCAATTGTCAAAGAACTTTGATGTAGATTATGGATGATTGTCATAATTCAGAATTTGCAAAAATGTTCAAGAAATTTTAAAGAATATTTTGGTGAAAGAATATGAAAAGAAAAATTGCAAAGACATAACAAGTTGCTTGATGTGTTAACAAGTTAAAGATTGAACACCAAAAGTCTTTGTCAGTCACTTAAATGTTGGAGCAAGATAAGTGAACGAAAACTAATTGGACCTGAGTTAGTTGAAAAGTATGCCAAAAAAGTTGACATTATTAAAGAAATAATGGGGCCTCTCAAGATCGACAAAAGAGCTACGCCGGTAAAAAAAAGAAGAGAACAATTTTTTAATGTTGGTGAATTTTGTCCTACTAAAGATTTCACCCACTAAAGGGATTATGCACTTTCAAATGAAAGGAAAGTTAAGTACAAAATATGTAAGACCTTTCAAGATTTTTCGAATAAGCCAGTGAAGTGGCATATATATTAGTGTTGTCACCATCATATACAAGAATACACAACGTGTTCCACGTATAAATGCTAAAAAAAGTAAACTACAATAACTCACATGTGTTGAAAAAAGAAAGGCCAAATCTCAAGAATGATTTTAACATACAAAGATTACCCAATATAAATATTAGAGTATCGTGAGAGTCACTTGCACAACAAAATTATTTCAATTACATGGCCACATCATGAAGGAAAAGAAGCAACATGAAAACTTATAAAAGAAATACAAGAACAATTCTCATACTTTTTTTGGTGTTAAACAAATTTATTTTTAAGGAGGTTATAATGAAATACCTCAAAACTTAAGTGATCATCTGTAACCAAAGCTAGTCTCCATTGGACCAATTTCTCACTCAAAACTCACTCGCTAACATTATTACACCATCTTTCTTCTATCATTTTCTCTCTTATCCAAAAATTGGCTTCGATCATTTTGGTTGTATCACCAAGAACTAAGAAATTAGAAGTTTGCTCACTACATTATTGGAATTGCAGTCAAGGAAGAAGGATAACAAAAATCACTTTTGAATCAAGGGAAAAGATATTAAAGAGAAGACACACATCAAGATATGTAGAGAGGATTTTCTTCTCTATCACTTTTAATCTTATGTGATATTGAATCATATTGATTCAATGCTATTAAGGAAGATATAAGAAATTTTAGAATTTTATGTTAGGATTCTTATGATTAAGAATGCACATATTGATAATGTCAAATTGATGAATTATGTTATCTTCTGATTATGGTAAACATCTTTCGTTGATTTGTGTTTGTCTATAATCAATATTATCATTTTCTACTTTTCTATTTTATGTGTGTTTGATTAGAGTTAATGACCAAGTTCAAATTTATCGTTCCATATCATTTCGAGAATCGTTTTGAGCATGTGACATATATTGATTTGCATATATGATGAGTATATTTTCGGGGTATTACAATATTACATAATAAGTTTTGATCAAAAGTTCAAAAAAAATTAAAGTATTTAATCCTTAATAAGTAACTAACGAGAATTTTTATGAGAAATATTGGAAAAATCATAATTTATTAATGGAAGATGTGAGAAAAGGCAAATAAATCATAGTTTATTATAATAAATGTTGGACACCTTTTGGGGAAGATAGCAATTACTAGTATAAACATTATCCTCAATGAAAATATGAGTTTAAGAATAATGTCAAGAAAAAAAAGACGATAACTTATTATTGAAAAAACAGTGGGAAAAAATGGTATACCGAATAATTTATTAGAGAAAATGCTAAGAAATGTCTTTGTAGGCAATGAAGTTCAAACACTTGTGACCACCGATGAGTAGGATGAAAGTGATTGAGTCTGAGATTTTTTTTTTCAAATACCATGTTATTGCAATTAAAAAATATATTTCTCTAACCATTTCAGATATAAACTCTATAATAAAACAGTATATCATATAAAATTATTAGGGGAGCATGCTGCAACAAAAAAATAAGAAACAAAAATTGACATGATGTGCCCTATGCATATATTGAGATGTGCGCATATTTTAATAATATGATTAATTTTTTTAATTATTTACTTAGTCAGCCGCATATTTATTGTCCTCAAATAATTATATTTATAATAATAAAAAGTGACATCACTCATACAATAATATGGATATTTAAAATGTATAAATGAAAACATGCTACTACGATTTTTTTTTATTTTGGACCCTTAGTTTGAATGGGGTCTATCAAAAGTAATATAAAATTTAACCGGACTTCTATTTTGTTAATAATATTTGATTTTGAGATTCTCATATTTTTCTTACACCACTACTAGCAAGCGAGAGAGTTTAAACTATCATCCTTGGCCACTAAAATTACATAATGCTCTACATTTCAGTGGGTGAACGCCACATGACGAATTCAGATGATGAAAAATAAATAAATGCCTAAATTTTCATTCTAATAATACTCAAGATTAAAGGGTCCACCAATTAGACTAACCGAGAAAATATCATTATTATTTTTGTTGTTTAAACCTTTTTTTTTTGTATGCTTTTTTGGATGAGTAACGAAGCATAGGAGATGATTAGATTTCGCATAAATAAGTTATGCGGAAACTGGACTGACAACAAAAAGGCAGGTCGCGATATCCTCTGAACAGTGGTCCTGTCGTAAATAACTATAAGTTCCAGGGGTAATTCTTCGAACAAGGGTCTCGACGAGGAGAAAACGGTTGTCGTAGGTATCGCCCTCCGTCCCTCGTACAAATATTTGCTCTCTCCTTCTCCATCGCTTCCTTCTCTCGCTATTTTGGTGTGCGGAGAGAGAGAGAGAGAGAGAGAGAGAGAGAGAGAGAGAGAGCAACGAAATGGATTCCGACTACGGCGTGCCGCGCGAGCTCTCCGCCCTCCAGAAGCAGCGCTCTCTCTACCAGCCCGAGCTCCCTCCATGCCTTCAGGTGATCCACCTCTTCCTCCTCTGCCCGCCTCCGCCATTGCCCAAGTCCCTTCGAATTCCAGATCGATCGTTCTGGGCGGCGTTTTATCTTTCGTCACTTGTTGCCTGCTTAGAGCTTTCGTTGGTTGGATCTGAGTGGATCATTCTCGTCGTCGTAGGGTTTTATCCGAGTTTTAGATAGCTGGCGGCGTGTGTCGTTCGTCGAAAGATAGATATTTCGGAAGTTTCCTTTTTTTTCCCCTATATTGCCTTGGTGTTTTGGTTCGCTAGAATTGGACCTCGCTGCCTCCCGGAATCTGGATTCGTCCTAAAAGAGTGGATTTGGAGTTTTTTTACTAGTTTATTTCCAATATTGTCTGATTTATATGTGGTACCGCGAGAGTGAAAGCACGATTTAACTCTGATGCTTCTGTTTAACTGGTTTTAAAATAATCTAATAGCATGGCAAAGCTTTGACGTGATGGAAGATTTTAATAGAGTGGATGTGTGCTCGAAAAATCGAGTGGATGTGTGTGGATAAGGTCCAGAATCCTATTGGTGGTTGATTTCGTCAACTTTCGCCTGAAGACAAATTTTTTATCTTGTCGACATTTTCATGTCTTTTTTATTCGAATCATAGTCCAAACTTTTCTCAACTTGTCTCCTACTCACTTCTATCTATAAACTATGTGACAAACTTTCTTTGTCTTTTAATACCACTGTACCTGAAACAGGGCACTGCAATTAGAGTAGAGTTTGGTGACGCTACGACGGCAGCAGATCCTGCTGGAGCTCATGTCATTAGCCATGCTTTCCCCCACACGTACGGACAGCCCTTGGCTCATTTTTTTAGGCCAGCGGCGAATGTTTCTGAGGCGACTGTCATAAAGGAGCAACCGGAAGTTAGGTTGACAGTTCATATTTGATACCCATTTCTCAGTTCTTATTCCACTTTCTATCGAATTTATCTCATATCATGTATTCTGAATATCCTATCTTCTTTTGATATAACCGGTCAATTGAACTTGGACGCATTTAGGACTATAAGAAGTGGAGACGAATCTACTGTCAATATAAAAGTACTGTACTATCAGAATGTTTTCTGTAAAGATTATATCCTTGTCTATTTCTTTGGGTTTTCAAATGTTCCCATGCAATTGCAAAGCATCATTGTCTGAACCAGTAGCATCTCTCGCCTAAAGGAGCAAGAGATGATATTGACCTTGTCATGAGAGCTTACCAACAGTCTGTGTTTTTGCATCATCTTCCTCCGAATAAATCACTTTGCGTATGTACTTGTGATGTTTCTTTTTATTTTGTCATTCATACTTTCGTGCCTTTGTTCTGCATTCAGGGTACATCTGACTGTAAATGCATGAAACAAAATAGACATTTTTTTCCTCAAAAAAAAAGAGATGTGTTTTTTTAGAGGAAAAAGAGATGTATTTATTGTTTGATTAAGCATTTTATCTTCACGTGCATAATGTGCATGTTCTCTGTGTTGAAGTCTGGACTCAGACATTTTGTATGCTGCAGAGATCATATGAAACATTTATTCATTTGAGATTTTTTCTATTGCAGGGTGGGTGTGGTGTTCTGCGGGAGGCAGTCTCCTGGAGGTCATAATGTCATTTGGGGTCTTTACAATGCTATTAAATCTCATAATCCAAAGAGCATATTGCTTGGATTTGTTGGTAAGAGACTAAGAATTGTCTTATTCTGAATAAGATGTGCCAAATGTTTTCATTTTATTGTCACTATATAAATCGGATGTCTTACTATGTATTTTCCTTTTCATTCCTGCACTTGCCATTCTAGAATTATTCTATTTTTTGCTTTAAATTCTACATCTATTGTGTAATCATCTTTTATTATCAGGCGCTATATATTCCGGTGACTAGAAAAGTCTAATCATCCTTTTTCACTTTGAAAAGAATACCACTAGCTATGACATTTCAAGTTTTAATCCACAGTAATGGTATCTAAAATCTCTTGTCGGTACCTTGCTGGTTCATTTCTCGGGGGCTCTTCTATCTATTTAAAAAAAACTGCAAAGCGTGAAAGGTAGTAGGTTTCACTTGCCAAATGTAGAAAAACAATTTTAAAACAAGCTATTGCTTTTTACTTCATTTTCAATTCCTCAACGATATTATGATGCTTTTTATAAAATGAACCATATGGTCGTCTTATAGTATATTTGAATTATTCCTTATTCTTCATTTCCAATTGTCCTTTCTTTGTTTGTATAGGCGGCAGCGAGGGATTGTTTGCAAAGAAAACTTTGGAAATCACAGACGATGTTCTTTCCACTTACAAAAACCAAGGTTTGTCAAAATTCAGTTAATTACACTTCTTTTTTCTTTCATCTCTTTTGCATTGTACTTCTATTTATGTGTTGTTTTGGCTCATAAAGGTGGCTATGATTTACTTGGACGGACAAAAGATCAAATAAGAACAACTGAACAAGTTAATGCCGCCATGTCTGCATGTCAAGAACTGAAGTTGGATGGTCTTGTGGTTATTGGAGGTTTGTGTCGTTGCATATTTACATTGGTGTAGAGAAAGCATTGTCTAGGTTATTAAATGATATTGCTTTTCTTACATCTCTTAGGAGTCACATCCAACACTGATGCTGCGCAGCTTGCAGAAACTTTTGCAGAGTCAAACTGCACAACTAAGGTTTGAAAATTGTGTAAAGTGATATGATAAGCTTACTTCAGCTTCATTCGATTCTATCGAGTATTCTGGTCTGTTTTGTTGACAGATAAATGTCCTTATGATTCAGACACATATGTCTTGTTACTTTTTGCATCACGCTGAACAAGGAAATATAAACAATTTTGACAGGTAATTGGGGTTCCTGTAACTTTGAACGGAGATCTGAAGAATCAGTTTGTTGAGACAAATGTGGGATTTGACACAATTTGCAAGGTAGTGGGTCTCATATGTATAATGTTGTAAGTTTACTTATGAAATCATTCCTTTCTCAAAAAAGAATTATGAAAATCGTTTCATATGTTTATAGCTTATTTGTGAGAATACTTTGCAAATTCATGATATTTACAATTCTGATTATCGCATTACCTTGATAACTTCTGATTATCGCTTATTTGCGATGAACTTATTATCTGGCATATAGAAAGAACTCTATTTAATGTTTTGTTGTGTTTCGATGTTTTCTAATATGCATCTGGATCTTCTTACTTGGCCTCTTTCATGCAATCTTTGTTACACTTTAATGATATCTGGTGGAATATTATGTATTTGTTTCTTCTTTTCAGGTTAACTCACAGCTCATCAGCAATGTCTGTACTGATGCCCTCTCTGCAGAAAAGGTGATTCTTTAACTGAAGTGACACCAGTGCTCAGATGATTATTAAGACCTTTTGGAAATATGTGGATGGTTGTAGTAAAACGCTTATGATGAATTAACTTTTTCTTCAGTAATCTTATGATCTAACATTTGGAATTCATGTTGTCAGTACTATTATTTTATTCGTCTGATGGGCCGCAAGGCTTCCCATGTTGCACTGGAGTGTGCTCTCCAATCACACCCAAATATGGTGAGGCTACTTTCTTAAATTACTAATTCTTCTCTTTCTTTAAGTTCATTAACAATTGCATTTTCTGAAAGGGTATTAACAATTGTTTCATTGCATATGTGCCTCATTGTTGTTGTATTATTATGTCCATAGGTTATCCTTGGTGAGGAGGTTGCTGCAGCAAAACTCACTCTTTTTGACATCACAAAACAGATTTGTGATGCAGTCCAAGCCAGGGCTGAGAAAGGTTAGCAAATTGTCATTATCTTTCTTCCAATACCTATCGTTTGATTTTCTTACCTAGTTTTTGCATTTCTGCAGACAAGAACCATGGTGTTATCCTTATACCTGAGGGTCTTGTTGAAAGTATACCTGAGTTTTATGCGCTTCTCCAGGTAGTTTGCATGTTTTGGAATTGGTGAAATTATTCATGATTCTTGTTTTGAATTTGAGACAAATCAAGCCTTCTCATAATTCTTTTATTTGAATTTGATCTGACTCTCCTATGCCGCAACTGCTTTAGGAAATCCATGGGCTTCATGGTCGAGGAGTTTCTGTCAATGACATTTCTTCTAAGCTTTCACCTTGGGCATCTGCTCTGTTTGAATTTTTGCCGCCGTTTATCAGGAAACAGGTATCTTTTGGCTTTGTTATATGTAAGTTGCTTCTATATCTGTATCTTGGTTTCTAGCTAATGCTAGAATAATGTATTTATGGTACAGTTGCTTCTCCATCCAGAATCTGACAATTCTGCTCAACTTTCCCAGGTAAGTAACCATTTCTGTGACTGACAATTGAGACTTTGTAAATGATGAATTTTTAATTCTACATTTTGCCTTTGTGCCATTCTTTAGATTGAGACAGAGAAGCTTCTAGCTCAGTTAGTGGAGACAGAAATAAATAAGCGTTTGGTGAGACTATTTCTCATTTCTCCCTTTTCTTTAAAGTATGTATCTTCAATATTTAACTTTGGAGGTTGGCCCCGCTGGTGGACCACCTAAATAATGCAATTTAAATTCCACTTATATAAATGTTAACAGAGGATTTTTGGAATCAACCAATTTTTGGAATCAACTGTGGGGATCCTTTCGAAGACTCTTTCTCAACTTTCTTTGTATATTGAAAATTTAACAAAGGTTACACTAAGATATGCTCATTATTTTTTTGTTTATTAATCTCCAACAGAAAGAAGGTACATGTAAAGGAAAGAAGTTCAATGCAATATGCCACTTTTTTGGATATCAAGCACGGGGATCCTTACCATCAAAATTTGATTGTGACTATGCTTATGTAAGTCCTAATTGGATAAGTCCTTCCATTTTGTTGATGCTGATAACAATAAATAGTTTCTAAAAGTCTATTTTTTAGATTCTTGGGCATGTATGCTATCACATATTGGCAGCTGGTTTGAATGGTTATATGGCAACCGTTACAAATTTGAAGAATCCTGTTAATAAGTGGCAATGTGGGGCAGCTCCGATTACAGTAAGATTGTCATTTGCATTTCCTTGACTAATAGATACCAGTCCCTTTTTCATTTGGGATTTGATTTAGCAGTCTATCTGTAACTAATACAATCTTAAACATTGTGTTTATATTACTTCTAGGCTATGATGACTGTCAAGAGATGGTCACATGGTCCTGGGGCTACTGCAATTGGAAAACCTGCCATACATCCTGCCACAGTTGACTTGAAGGGAAAAGCATATGAGTAAGTTTATGGGATAACATCTTTTTTAAGTGTCCTTTCTGAGTTACCACTGAGCAAACACATCATTTGATCAATACAGTTTAAGAAACTTGCAAGCAGAAAACGGTTTTTATGATACTCAGTTGATCATCCATTACCCAACTTCCTTTGGCACCATATTTTCTTTGGAAACTTCATAATTACCTGAATATCTTCATCCAATGGCATTTCCGCTTTGGATATTGTTCTTGCAAGTTGCAACTGTATCCGGATATGCTAACTTAAAAGATCTTGGTGCGAAATGAATTCTAAGTTGAACGTTATTCTTGGAATAGTGCAAGGAATGTTTGATATAAGAGATTGAGTTTTTTCTTTCTTATCAGCTCTGCCATTTATAGTACCAATCAAGTGTTTGTTGCTATCCCTACCTAATCTGCACCTGCCTTCCAGGTTGATGAGGCACAGTGCTTCAAGCTTTTTGATGGATGACATATACAGAAATCCTGGGCCGCTACAGTTTGGTGGCACAGGTGCTGATGCTAAGGCCACAACATTGTGTGTTGAAGATCAAGACTACATGGGTCGTATCAAACTGCTTCAGGAGTACCTTGATAAGGTCCTTATATTTCACTGCTCTATGAGATAGTCAAGCTTTTCTCCCTTTTGGATTTTAAGTTGATAAATTAGTTTCTTTTGACCAAACTCTTATATTTCACCGCTTATATTTCACCAAACTCATGCCCTGTAGCAATTCTGAGATCACTTATAGTTGAGTTTGAACAGTAGAGTTATCTTGAATCTTTATGATTGTCCGAATTTCTATTCTTGAATCCTATAGCAGTAGATCTGCATTGTAATTCTCTGATTGGTTTCTTATTCCTCATACTCACTGGATGACAATTCATTATCGAAGATCTTTTTTTCTGAATAACTTGTCAACACTTTTCAACCTCATCCTTATCATCTTAGTGGGGCTGTTAACTCTTGTCTGAGAAGTCTTTGATTGGGATATTCTTTGATGCAGTCTTCCATTTTTCATCACATCAGCTCCATTTCTGATCTTTTGTCATCATTGTACACAGGTGAGAAGCATCGTGAAGCCTGGTTGCACGCGAGAGGTCCTGAAAGCAGCCTTGAGTTCCATGGCCTCAGTGACAGATGTGCTGACCGTGATGTCCTCTTCCCCTGTGACCGGCCAAACAACTCTTTGATAACACCTCTTTTCCACCAGAGACCTTTGCAATGAGCTATAGAGGAGTTGTTTACTTTGGGCTACTGTAATTTATCCCAACCTTCTTTTTTCTTCTGTTGCTTTGAATGGTAAAAGATGAATGGCTGTTGGGTGTTGGACAAACATTTGAAAGTGGAAATAAATAAGTTATATGAAGAGAGCAAGATGGATATCAGATATCTGCACTGTCAAAATGCAAAATTTTGTCTAATAATTTTCATTAGGCATGTCGAAATTTTTTTAGATGAAAATTTACTTGGAATATAAAGTGTCATTTATTCCACAACTTTTACAAAACTATTATTTAATCCATTTTTCTTTGGATTCTAATATATAAGTCATTTAAGCTTTATAGAAAAAAAATTTAATTCATTCGATATTGGACTTTAGGTCATTTAACTTTTGTTCTTTCAATATTTTATGTAACACCCTGAAAACGACATCTTGAACGTGGCGAGTCGATATTCGACACCCGACTCGATGTTTCTCGGGATGTCACGCCAATATAAATTTTACTTCTTCATCTTTACCTACAACAAGAATAAATATAACGTTAAGACTTAATATCAATTAGTGGAAGCTTAATAATATTTAATCATAAGATCGTATAACTCAACCTTAATGTAAGTCAACAATTTGAATGACACATTATCATCCTTTAAAGTTTTTTGACACAATTTACACATTATGCAATGAAACATCCTAATTCAATACTTAGCATATCATATTTTATATGCATCAATAATACAATATTAATAAGAATACCTGATTTATTAATATTAATAAGGTTAAGTGAATCATATATTAATTAAGTCGTTGTTTCTTTGTCTTTAACAATATCAATATCAATAGATCAATAACATGAACATTCAATAATATTAGACTTTCTAATATTCAATATCAATAACAATATATTCATGCTAGATTTTATCTTATTTATTGTCTAATAACTGAAAGTTCACCTTGTGACTTTCTTCAGTCATCCTCATATAGTTGTCCCTATATGAAGTCGTCCTCGTTTCAATCTCAATAAGGATATGTGATCCATCAATATCAATATCAATAAGGCTCCTTGAATCATTCATTCATCAATCATCAAATGACAATCCTATAGTCCATTCAATTAATTTATGTGAATCATTAACAATCATTGAAGAGTTGGGTACATCATGATCGTCAATATGGTTAGTTAAATCATGAGATGTCTTACTCCCGTGGACTCCGCGCAAAACAATCCACCACTTCTCACGTCTGAGTCAACACAATATAGGGACAACCTATCCCCCAATATGACAGATGTCTAGATTTTACTCCAATTGGTCAATCTAATCAATCAATACATTAACAAATTAATCTATTACGGTTGAGCATGCAATACATGTTCTAAGTTATCAATCAATGAACTCAATTAAATGAATCGATCATAATATAAACCGTCAACATTAAGGTCGATCGAACCTTATATAAGGTCAGTCGATCAACTTACCTCTCGACACTCATCTGACTCGATGGTCGGTTGGACCCACTCCGATCATCTCTACTACTACTACTACTACTACTACTACTACTACTACTACTACTACTACTACTACTACTACTACGACTACTACTACTACTACTACTGCTGCTGCTGCTGCTGCTACTGCAGCAGCTGCTTGCTGCTGCTGCTGCTGCTGCTACTGCTACTGCTGCTGCTGCTACTGCTACTGCTAAAATCAATCTTCTCAACTAATATCACAATTCGACATCTTATCAATCTAAAATTATAACTCCATTAATACCAATCTAAGTCATATGAAACCAACTCCCTTTGAAGCCACATTCAAGCATCTATATGTAACTTAAAGATCAATTCATAATCATGTTTTTTTCAATTTACTATATACTTTACAAAACCATCATAATATGACTCGGGACAAATTGATAGTGTCTATATATTTTGATCATAACTTTCAAAATATAACTCATAATGAAGTGATAGCAATTCCTATGGAAACTAGAATTCAAGGCCTAAGTCTTCATATATTATACACATTTTTTTGACAACTGCAACCTAGTCAAAATGACCTCTAAAGAGAAGCTATGAAATCTGAATAGAACCACCATAGGTTGCTTCCTTTCGATAAACCATAAACATCCCAATGAATTCATAATATCAAATGCGTAACAATAACGATTTTCATAATATTTTATCTACGATATTCCCTTACATATCTTAATTATAACTTATGTATTTTCTAATTACAAGAGCTCCACCATCTTCTCCTTCTTCATTTTCCATATTTCATGATATTGTCTATTTTTCTTGCTTGAAAATCCAGCTATCTTCCCTCACAATCCTCTGCCCATATTGCTGTCATAGCTCCTCATAACCACCTAGTGCTGGATCAAAAGAGGAGAAAAAGCAACAAAAATGGTTGCACATCATTTTATTCCTTCAAGGGACAGTTTCAACAAGGAGGGGGACTGGTAAACGGGTGTTCTCTCCTTTGATTGAATTTAGTCCAACGAGAGCCCTCTTAAGTGTGGTCATGGGATCCACATTTGTTTCTGCATTAAATTCTAGCCCCCCCGAAAGGGAATTGTCCTCGAATTTCTTCTTTATGATTAGAATTTGGCATGCTTAAGTTGCGCTACTCTCGCATCATAAAACCATCTTATAAGATTGTTACCTTAACTTTTGATCTTCACTGTTTTGTACACACACTTTTAGATGCATTTCATGATGTGATTCATAGGTTCAAGTAGCTTTTAGCCCATAAATAAAATCGTGCATTGATTTCCAAAACTCAATCATTGTCATTCTCTATATAGATAGTTTCCACATTCATAGTTTATCATAAGAGTTTACATTTGTATGCGATCTTCTCAACGTGATCAATCAAACTCGTATCATTCCCATAACTTCTTCTTTATATCAAATGCTTCCATTTGAATTGGTGTGAGCATCTCAATTTATCACTCTAAGTAAGAGATTCAATCATTATAGAACATTATCTAAGCTTCATAAGAGAATCACTATTCTCATAGATTTAATCATTTCTCTAATTTTGATAAGACAATCTATATTATCATAACTTGATCATTTCTTTAAAATTAGTAATTTTGATTTTTCTTATTCTTTATTGAGATTTTGATCATAATGATCAATCATCATATGAGTAATAAATCTTTTAGTGAAAAATTATGAAACTTCTCTTGAATGACCTCTTAGAATCTTGTTTCTATAGAAAAAAGAATTTTCTAAAAAATAAATTTAATTAGAGAGTTATGCATTGATTGTTGAATCTA
Source organism: Pontederia paniculata (assembly GCA_001647135.1). Taxonomy (NCBI): domain Eukaryota; kingdom Viridiplantae; phylum Streptophyta; class Magnoliopsida; order Commelinales; family Pontederiaceae; genus Pontederia; species Pontederia paniculata. Next base: position 268 of record LTAE01000113.1, on the reverse strand, counting down.
GGATCCCGAGAGTGTTTTGATGATCACAAATTTGTAAGGGAACTTAGTTTGTACTGATGAACTTGTTGAGCTGAATTCTGTAACAGGTTAATTCAAGTTCAGAAGTTGTTAGGTCGACGAAAGCTAAAAGAATGGACGACCTATGCACATGGAAGATATTTCGGAAGTAGCATATGTGCAGTGGTCATCCTAAGAACACAGAGTGGTTGACCAATATTGAAGGATGGCACATGAGAAAAGGGATCAGAGGTTGACCGGTCGACCAGAG
>LTAE01000112.1:77493-118048 GCA_001647135.1 Pontederia paniculata | reverse complement strand
CTGAATCCCCGCCCCATCCCCGATCCCCGTTGCGGGCATATTTGGTTTCCCGATCCCGAACCCTATGGGGTCCCGCGAGGATTCGAGGCCCCGAATCCCCGAATTTAGAGATTTATAACCGGAGCGGATCCGATTCTCCCATCTTGACAACTCGGTCGGTTCGGGGTCAGTACCAGGTCCAAGTCTTGAAAACCCGACCCGTGATCCGACCCGGTGGTTGAGCACATGGGCGTCCATTGATCGAGAGATCAATGGAGGACGTCCGTTGGTTGAGCGTACGGGCGTCCATTGATCGAGAGATTAATGGAGCGAACGTTCGTGAATGGAGCGGACGTCCGGTGATCAAACGCGTGAGCGTCCATTGATCGAGAGATCAATGGAGCGGACGTCCGTGAATGGAGCGGACGTCCGGTGATCAAACGTGCGAGCGTGTGATCCGACCCGGTGGTTGAGCACGCGTGCGTTCATTGATCGAGAGATCAATGGAGGATGTCCGGTGGTCGAGCGCACGGGCATCCGTTGATCGAGAGATCAATGGAGCGGACGTCCGTGAATGGAGCGGACGTCCGGTGATCAAACGCGCGGGCGTCCATTGATCGAGAGATCAATGAAGCGGACGTCCGATAATCAAATGCGTGGGCGTCCATTGATCGAAAGATCAATGGAGCGGACGTCCGGTGAATGGAGCGGACGTCCATTGCTCTGGCCTAGTAGAAATTTAGCATTGACATCAGTTTAAAAAATAAATATGTTGGCGGGGCGGGGATCCCCGCTGGGCGGGGTGGATGGTCCCCGTCCCCATCCCCGAAATAACATCGGGTTGATGTTTCATCCCATCCCCGTCCCCGCGGGGACTAAAATTCCCGTTTTCGGGGCTCCGATCAGGGAATTCCTGCGGGGATCCCCGAACACCGGGGTTTTTTGCCAGCCCTAGTCCAGAGATTTCGGTGCCGCCGTCGGGGATGAAGTCTCCTACGCCAACACATGAAGGCCTCTCTCTCATTTTTCATTTTTAATATTATATGCATATAATATTATATACATATATTTAAAAAACTACTATTATATATCCACATGATGATTATGCTGATAAAGTGATTTGAAAATTTATTATTATCGATTAAGAGGATTATTTGTCATAAAATATAATTTTGAAAATGAATTTGTTACAAAATAAAGTTGAAAAATCGATATAGACTGAGATAAAGTTAAGAGACCATTAAATATTGCTCGATGAAATTTAATAAAGGCAATGACAAGGGAAGTTTTTTCAAAAATCATGAGTTTGTCATTAGCTAACATCTAAGAAAAGCGACTATCACGACACAAAGTCTCACTATAGGTTTAGACACCTTGTTTAAGAAGTAATCAAGTGCAACTCACCATGTTTTTGTTTCGGCATCGAATAAAGTTTAGACTTACTATTATCTTAATATATGAAATTATTATTTTAGACTTCTCATATCTCTTCTTATTCTTTATCCCTTTTTCTCTTTCATTGTGTCTGCTCTCTCATTTCTCTCTGGCTTCTCTCTCTCCCGCTCAAACTTCTCTCTCTTCTCTCCGCTCTCACTTCTCTCTCTTTCTCTCGTGGCAAGCTCTGCGAGCTCGTAGGCGCGCGCAAGCGAGAAACTGTTCGCCTGTGTGCGCAGTCGAGCTTCTCTACTCGCCTCAGCGTGCAGGCGAACATCGAAAGTTGAGAGAGGGGTGAGAGCGGGAGAGAGAGTGTGTAGAGAGAGATATGATAGACTTTTTTAATTAAAAAGATAAAATAATAATATAATAGATCAAAACAACTTCAGTCAACTTAATACTAAATAATTTGACTAATTTATTCGATCAAGAAAAGTTCAGACATAGGACTGTCCGATTTTATATATCAAGATTAAATCTGAATTTTTAATTATTTCTTATGGGATAAACAAATTACGCATTGAAACTTTGTAATGTTTTTTTTTTTCGCACTCCGATAATTTAAAATTATCAAAATAAAATATTATGCATTCCTTATGAAACAAAGAAATTATGCATTCAAACTTATTCTTGTAACAATCCAGCGCCGCCAAAGCCCTGCCCTCTTCAGATGCCTATTAGCAGCGACATCTATACCTACGAGTCCACAATCTAAGTCTCTCCGTTACAACCTAAAGTCGATATTCCTTCTTAAATTTTTATGATTTATTCTATAATTTTATCAAAAATAACACCTTTGTATTTAGTTCACAAAACGTTTGCAAGTTTTGTATTATCTTTTACAAAATCCTAGTTTTTTTCCAAGAAATAATTTCTTTTCACAAAAAAATGTAGACGTCTTAAGAAAATACCAATGTTTTAAAACCCGACCCGGACATCGATCCGGATAGCTTGATGGATCAGGTCGGACTGGTCGGATCGGTTGGACCAGATGGTCGAACCGGATATTAATAAATTAATATACAAAAAGAAATTATAAGAAAAATGGAGTGACCACATTCGATCACTACAATAAAAATAGGTGTAAAATTAAAATACATGAGCACATATTATTAATTATAATAATATAATATTTTTTTAGTTCTAATTCATAATTTGTAATAGTGTTTAATGATAAAAAATAAATAATAAAATAATTATTAAATACTAATATGCTTGATTGATTCATTAATTTTTTTATTTAACATAATTATTTTAAATCTTACTTATATGACAAAGTATATTATTTAGCTCTAGAAAAATAAAGTAAACTTCTAATATTATTATTTGAAAAAAAAAAATTTGCCGGGTTGGTCAAACCCGTCGGGTTGAGCGGTTCAACCCAAGTTTTGACCGGGTTTGACCGGATCAAAATGGTCCAATTGGCACTCCAAATTTTGACTGACCCATGGCCCGTTTTATACCTCGGACACTGGTCCGACCGGTTCGACCGGCCGGGCCGGATTTTACAACATTGGAAAACACCAAAGAGGTTCCTCTACCGTGATTAAGCCAATAGAGAAGGAAACAAATTATTAAAGAATATGTCCATCAGAATTAGCAAAACATTCTTGAAAGGCATATAATTATTAAAGAATATTAATTTAAGACCTCTCACGATGGATGGATACAGTGGGAAACACCAAAATCCCTGCCTACTAAAGTATCACTTTTGACAGCCATCAATGATCAAGCAAGAATAGAGAAAATACTAATACACCTATCACATGACTAAGTGCATCATCCTGCACCCTTTCGCCGCGGCCACTTCGCTCATCATCTTCGGAGCACGTCGACATTTTCAGTTGGACTTCGACTCGATAGCCCTCTTTGCAAATGATGGTAAGCAGAAAGCAGCAGAATGGATCTGGAAAATGACAGCATGATAAGAGGGAAATAGCAAATATCAAAAGTATATGCAGTGGAATGCAACTGCTGCAATCAGACATACCTCTGAATTGTAGAACTTCAATGGGCCTTTAGATTTGTTCGAGTTTTCGTCCTCATCAACGTTGAACACTGGGTGCTGAAAGTCGACTGCCGGTCCCTCAGTCGAGCAAAGCATGAAACCGATCACCCCACTGCGGTTAACAAATCATCACAGTAAGAAGTATTAATCTTATGAAGTTGGCACAGCTTAAGAGGAACAATAAATAAAATAGAGCTGTAAATGTATTTTGCTTGCCTCGGGTATGTAGGGACTGTTGTCCAAGCATAATTCACAGAGCCTTTGAAAACCTGGCGGCAGTTGACCACAATGTTCTCAATAATGTGCATATGAAGCCATATGCTCTCCGCTTGTGTGCATACAACACCGCCTGGACGGAGAGCTTTTGCAACTGACTCAAAGAAGGGCTTCTCAAAAAGCTCTTGAGCAGGACCTGATTGAGGCAAACAAGATTAGATAGATCCTGCAAGTGAAAATGGAAGAGAACTTATGCAAGTACATACCAATTGGATCAGAAGAATCCACAATGACTGCATCATAAGTACCCTCGGGAACAGCCTTCAGGAATGCAACTCCTGCATGTTTGAAACAATGATGTGGGACCATGTGTAGGAAGCCATTGGGCAATAAATGCCAAAAGAACTAGAATAAAATATAGGTAGGTAAAGAGGAAGTATTTGTTTTGCTCTTGCTTGCTTGCTTGCAAGTTATATTAATTTTGAATGCGCCTATACAATATACATCAACATATATTCAACAAGCAGGGGTATGTTTAAGTTCCCCTTTTGGCATGACATCACAGGCCTCAGACAAGAAAATGGGATATTTTTTTATGTATTTTGATCTTCTCATGTGGCATGACTTTTCCTTACTTTTAGTATTAGAAATTGCAGCCTCAAATCAAAACATTTAAAGATGACAAAATTCAAACAAGTTTGAACACAATAGTATGTTTCTTTTTATAACAAATATACGTAAATCAGTAGATAGAGGTTTCTTACCATCACCAATATGTAAATTAACACGTGGATCCTCATATCCAATGGCAAGGTGTGGGAAGAATTGCTTTGAAACCTACGTAAAAAGGAAAATGCAGATTCCCGTGCATGAATAGGAGTGAAATAAAGAAATGAAGCAAAAATATATCATGTCTATATATATATATATATATCTATATCAATATATATATATAATCACAAAATCTACTGTTTTTTTCATTTCAGATAGATGATGGATACATGAAAGCACCAGTGAAGAAAAATATAAAAAAGAGTTATACACCTATCTCGATAAGATAATAAAATGACTTTTTTCCTTAAAAACCGAAAGGACTTTTTTATGCACAAGCATGGAGGCAGAGTGAAGATCCAGATGAGCATTATCTACAGAAAGTATTCAAGATCCAGGTAAGCATTGTCTATATAGAATAAAGTTGTCTACATTGTCATTCCCCCTAAAAAAGTTATCTGCATTGTTTATTTTGCAAATCATATTTTAGACATCAGACTGCACACAACAGTCTAAACACAAGCAAACCAAGCAAGTTTAAGTTGCATGGCGGGATGTCATCTTCGTTAATAACCAGACCCGACTTCCAATTGCTCTTGGAAAAATGAGTACCGGGCTGTTATGAAATATACAAAAACCTATATCCCAATGGAAACATAGTTTTCTTATCATTTCAGTTGTCATGGTCTTGAATGGAATATTGGGCCAAATTATTTATGATGCTCTCTATCATGGTCCCTTGGATACATTGCCAAAGAAAGAAAATGGAAAGTTTAGTGTGTCAAGTGTAGGAAGGATCAAAGTTTGAAACATGAAAGCATGGCTGGACCTTTACAATCAGAAGTATTGTCCACAGAAAGTATTCAATCAAAAGAACAAATCACTGGTTGTAAACATGAAATGCTTGGATAAAGCGGCAAACATGCAGTATGACTGAAAAGTTGTCTACTCACATCGACGACCATCTTATCAATTTCGCATATGTCTATTTGGTCCACTGAAGAATATCGAGATACTTCTCTCAAAACGCCACCATCGCCTCCTCCAATAACCAGAACCTGAAAATTACAATTAAAGAAACTATAAATACAATAGACATCCCAAAAGTTTAGAATATAATGAAGTAGATGCCACCAATTTGTATATGCTACAGACACAGAACACATTATATCCAACCTAAAAAACACAGTATATTCCAAGCATAAGCTTGACAATGCAAAAAAAACAAACATGTGACTGAAAACTCATTTAAAAGACCTAGAATTTACTTCTAGCATGAATATATTATAAGTAAACTTCGAACCAAATGACATTTTGATGAACCAGACTAAGGCTTAGAGAATCAATGTGTGGTCTAATTCATTTGCCACAAAGTCTAACTTGATGGCCTCAACTAAGACATAAGTACTCCTCTCACAATTCCCCTTTCCCTTTGATATTGTCTAACCTTTAAAAAAATCCTCAGGAAAGATGAGAGAGAGACTTGTATTAGTAGACACACATCTGCATGTGTATATATCATGCTTATATTCTTATTTGATATGCATGTGATTTCCCATTTTGGATGGGCATATTTCTGGTGTTCACTTTATAGCATCAAGCTAGAAATCCAGCATGTCAAGTTCCTCGTGGTAGCTACTCTGAACACTTATGTCAGACTAAAAGTTTGATCATTAGTAATTGTAGATACACTAGTCAAATCATTTTATCCTACCATGGAACGAGAAAAAATGTTAGCCAAATTCCATAAGAAATCTAAAGATGATTCTCATCATCATGAAATAATAAATACATGAAAGGTGATTAAGACACAAGCATTGAGATGCCGGATCCTACTATTGTTCTAACTATTTAGATGAACAAATCCCATAAGCATTGAAACGGTTGATTATCTAGCAATGATGGCATACAGACACAAAACATCAAAACATATAGAAAATATCAATGCAGCAGGCTTACCTTTTTAGGGTTTGGAATAGAAGAAAGAGGGAGATGAGCAATCATCTCCTGGTAAGCGCATTCATCCCTCTCTGTTACTTGAATGACCCCATCCAAGACGAGAACCTTCCCGTAAGTGGAGGACTGCAATCAAATAAACAACACACGGACTTAGGTACTATTTTCGCGACGAATCATACACAAAGGTACATAAAAATATAAACTTTAGAATTACTGATATGAACACCTGAAACACCATGACATCTTGGTAGTCAGATTTCCCTTGGAACAACACCTTTTCGACCTTCAAGGAGTGAGCCTCTCCTGCACAACCCAAAATTTGGTTTTTAATACACTGCTGTGATGCTACAAAGCAAAAACACTAAAATTTACAACAATCCGTTAGATCCCCAACTCCTCTGGTGGCAACTAAAAGTTCATCCAAAAAAAAAATCAAATGAAATCCAATCTCAAGCACACTACAGAAGCAACGCGGCAGGCAAACAGCACAAGGAACGACCTAAAAATCTCGAATCAAACACCAAAGCAAACAGAAAGCGCCGTTGAAAGAAACAAAGAACGAGAAAGATCGAACCTTTTTCTTATCCTTTGTCTCTTCAGGACTTCAGAAAAAAAAACGGATTTTTTTTATGCGAGAAGAGGGATGAGATCTCACCTGGCCACATAGGGCTCATCTCAGAGAACCACCCGGGGATGACGGCGGAGATGCCGTTCGCCGTCGCCGTCTCCGGCACTATTGTTGCTGCGGCGCCGCCTCCGACCTCCATGTCTAACTCTATGTTTTTTTTTCCTCTCTACGGGTCACAACCTTTTTGTTGTGAGAAGTCTTACAAGTCTCCATCTCTATTTATAGGCATAACAAGGACTCTTACTATGCTTCTCCTTTATTTTTATTTTCAATTTTCACAAGGACTCTTATTATGCTTCTCCTTTATTTTTATTTTCAATTTTGACATCAATAATAATAATAATAATAATAATAATAATAATAATAATACATCGTCATCATCATCTAAGGTATTCATTATTGTGATTCCAAAATAATGTATTTAATCTCATGCCTAATCATACTAATAGCAAAAATGTAATAGGTTTATTATAAAAAAAATTAATATTGTTTGCACAACTCCATAATATAAAATCATGCTTATCCTTTTATTAATAATAATAATAATAATAATAATAATAATAATANGTAATAGGTTTATTATAAAAAAAATTAATATTGTTTGCACAACTCCATAATATAAAATCATGCTTATCCTTTTATTAATAATAATAATAATAATAATAATAATAATAATAATAATAATAATAATAATAATAATAATAATGTTATTATTGCACAATTAATGTAGTCATTATTATGATTCCAAAAATCATGTATTTACTCGCATGCCTAATCATAATAGGAAAACAATATGCTTATTAAAAAATTTTAGTGTTTGCACAACTCCAATAATATAAAATAATATATTTAATCACATTCTAAATTATAATACCGAAGGAAGAATATGTTTAAAGACTTTATTATATAAGATGATAAAAGGTCAATATATTTATCAAGAACAATTATCAAACAATTTACATGCATAAGAAATTAAAAAGAAAGGGGTAAATGAAATTTTCTCATACTTATTAACAATTTTTACAATGCTGTGATTGGCTATTCACGGACTAACTATATTTATCATTTTTTTTGGACAATATCAGTAATGCAGTTCATTCAAAAAAAGATAAAATCTAATTTAAATTATAGAGCTATGACACGATCAAATAGGAACGAAAAAAATATTGAATTGAATTATAGAGATATATTAGGGTTTATTACTAATTTTTGTACTCGCTATTTTATTTTCCTATTATTTCTTAATAATAATAATAGTATTTAATCATCACTGATTGTTAAAAATTGATTTAACTGTGAATTCACGTATTTTCTATTAAACCCAATAACAATGAACACAATGATGGGGTCCTCATAGCTTTTGCTTTTATGGGGATGCTTTTATTATGCAAGTATTGATTCGATTCCACTACTTTTGATATCATCATGTTCCAAGGTACATGGCGATGTTTTGGTGTAGATTATTATTGTTACATTATTGTTACAACGCTGATTTCAAAAAATAAATAGTTCTTATTTTTTTTATTTTTAATAAGTGTGTGTACAAATGCAATGGATTGGATGCATCATTGCTAACGAAGGCAACTTGATATCCCCCACGAAATCATTTAAATGACAATTTGCTCTAAAAAAATGACATAGAAGAAAATTGATGTTTGTTATGATTTTCGATAAAAATATCCAAATTCAAATTTGAGAAGGATAATTTTTTTTCAAAAAATTATGATGAAAAAAACTCATATGCTCTTCAATTATATATATATATATATATATACTCATATGTTAGACAAAATATAATCTCATTAGATCTCATAATCATTTCAGCCAAAAAACTATTTTAGAATAATTATATTGCCAATTTTTTAGGGATCATCTTGTCGAAAAGTTATTTTCTAAGATTTGTTGTGCCATTTTCTTTATTTAGTTGAAAAAAAATGAAAAATTTGAAAGTGCCTTTTTATTATATTTTTAATGTAATTTGAAAATTAGTTTGGACGTTTTGAAAGAATAATATTGAGGGACAAAGTTTTATTTCTCAATGAAACGTTTTTTTGAAGTGAAAAAAATTTATAAAATAGGACTATAAAATGTTCTCTCTCCGAAAAAATTGTCTAATATCGTTAGTTACCTTTTTAAATATCAATATGATGTGTCGATTAGATCATCATCATCATTGCCCTTTCCTTTAACGTATGCCAATAAATTTAACTAATCTTGCAAGCTAACATGCATGCTCTATATATATATATATATATATATATATTATATATATATATAGTTGTAGTTGTAGAAATGTGACAAAATTTGCCACACATTGTGATTTGAATTTGGGATACTTTTGTGTCAATGTTGGACCACCGTTTTATTTTAAAAAAAATAGTAATATAAATACAAATGTCTATATCCATATACAATTTACGAGCATGTGGTACCAAAAAATATATCTTCATTATCCGTTATATTATTTAGAATTTTTAAGACCTGACATATTTATCACAATTTGATCACAACAAAATTTCGATAATTATATTTATAATTTAAACTTATCATCCAACATAAAATCCATATAGTATTAACAAGAGACATAAGATGAAATATAATGTGATAAAAAATTAATTATTCAATCAAAATTTAAAATATAATGTGATAAAATATGGGTGTAAATTCATGTAAACTCATCTATTTTGAAAAAAAGATGGCGATTTTTTTTTTCAAAATAGATGAGTTTACATGGTTTTACACCCCCATTTTTCTCTTTTTTTAACACTCCATCTTCTCATATTTTTTTCTGAATCATTTACCAAGGAACGATCCATTTCATTTTTTTTGCCTTTTGTTATTTGTTAATGTTTAAAGTTCACTTTTGAGAATATTTTAGTAATTAATTATTTGGATAATTACAATCAATTAAATTATAAGTTACACTATCAAGATTTATTAAATATCATAATACAATGTTATTATTGATCATTTTAACTTATTGGTGAACTTAAATCACTTGTGAATCTCCATAATTTGAAGTTTTTTTATGTCTGAAATGTTAGTTGTCGCATTCTCTATGTCCAACATCTCAATGTTTTTGTTCAGTCCTACATTTTTTTTCTTCTATAATATTTGGTAGGTTATCTTGATCCAATAATATTTTCTTTCTATACATAATGAATTATCTTGATCCATTAATATTTTTTTCTATATATGTATATAAGTTGAAAATTATGTTCAGATATTGTGAAAAAAACATAAAATCTCTCAAACCCAATCGTATATAGATATGATTTACTTTTTTTTTTTTTCGGTCCCCCATCGATAATTCGAGACTACTAACATTTGACAAATTCGACGTTCGGACGCGCATGATGATGATAAATCATGATCAAATTGATGACTTCGAGGTTCGAACTCGGGGCTACTAGCTTTCTTATCTCTCAACTCGGAATACAGACTCACTAATTATTTGTACCAACCAAACTTAGTTATATAGATATGATTTAGATAATCGAGTATATTGATCATAATTTTTTAATAAAAAATATAAAAATATTATTATAATAATGTCACCATGTCTTAATATAAAAAAATAATGAATGAAAAGAAGATAAAAGAAAATAATATTATGTTAAAATTATAAGTAATCTAGACCCGAGAGTAGTAAAGTCAGGTTCAATCCAACCACCCCAACTATCATATTATCTAGAATATCTATCTGCATTTATTTATCTATAAAATTGGACCACGGAATCTTGGCACTGTTATGAGTTTCAACTTTTTATCAAATCAGTCCAACGTCATTGAAATCCTATCCATCTAAAAATATATATATATCCGAGCAACTTGTAAGTGAAAAACAACAAGACAACAATCCAAACACTTCATTTGCAACTTGAAAATAGAAATAAGAAAACAATAGCAAATGCCAGTGATTTAGAGTTAAGTATGATATATTAATTTTTAAAGTATGTTTGGCTAAGCTTATAAGTAGATTAAAATTACTTATAAGTAAATTTTAAAAAATCTTCATGTTTGATAAGTAAAAAAAATATACTTATGAATTCTTAGGTAACTACTTATAAGGTGAAAAAAAAAAGCAAAGTCCCCTGTTATTGGCTTATTAATTTTAACCAACTATATTACTCTTTTATCTATATTTTTTAATATTATTATCATATAATTTTAAGGGTATCTTAGTCAGTATTTATTGTAACAAATATTGTAACTACTTATTTTAAAATATAAGTATCAGCACTTAAAATACTTATCAGCAATAGTGCTTATCAAGTATTTTTTATCAAGTAAGCCAAACAAGCCCTTGATCGATGTTTCGTTAGATGACAATGTTTTTGTACTACACCATGCAATTTATCATGAGCTCCCTACCCTCAATTTTTTTCTTTGTATTTTTCTTCTTTTGCTAATTGGGAAATATTCACTTTCTCTTTCATACTTAGGGACGATAAATTATTTGAAGTTCAAGTATCGTTACGGAGAATCTACGATTGAGGTCTTGATTTCGATTTTTTTTTCGCGAAAGTGGAGATGAGGGCATAGTCCTCCACACCCTAATTTGAAAGTTGGGGCAGGAATATAAATTTCCAACTCCGACACATATATATGTACTTATTCATATTTTAAAAATAATTATATCAATATGATACTATTTAAGTAGTATTTATAAGTGTTTATTCTTACATACATATTTAAAATATGTATATATATTTTATTTTTATAAATATTATTTATTTATACTTTTATCATATATTTTATTTTTAAAAATACTTTTTTGTTGAACATTAGGGAATCTAGGTCTCTTCGAAGATTAATGCCCCGTTTGGTTGGAGAATAAGGCCAAGATTAAGGCCTTATTCCCCATATTTGAACCAAACATATTTTTTTGGGAGTTGATGGGGCCCACTACATTAATTGTGGTGGGAGTAAAAAGTAGAGAGAAATGTATTCCCTCTCTCCCTTGGATTAATGTTATTCTCGGTGGATTAAGGGGATGGGGATAAGTGATGGATTAAAAAAAAATATTTCATGCACAGTATTTTTGCAACCAAACGGAGCCTAAGAGATCCATGGGGACGGTGGTTGGGCGCGGGGATTCTAGACGAGGGCGGGGATAGGGGCAGGTCGGCGAAGTCGAGTGTAGGACATAATCCACGCCCCAAACAAGATCGGATGCCAACGATATCCATACTTAATATGCTCACTAATCTAAAAAAATAATAAAAGTTCGACAAAATGAGGTTCCGCTATAGGAAAATAAGGGTGTAGACGCATGCACTTTTTTTTTTTTTGAATTTAAAATAATTCTTATTGTTTATTATTTTCCCTCCTAAAATCTCATAAATGATAGGATTTCAATTCAATTCAAACACGCTACAACCGAAGGCCCATGTCATAAACATAACTCTTCGATTCGGCCCAACAACATCGTAATGGGCCTTGCCACACCAAATGACCGTTTTTTCCTTCTATTTTAAAGCATAACGTTCAACCTTGCAACAGAGGGCCCATATAAGGGATCCCGTTAAATTAGAGCCCCAATGGGCCTCTCTTCGTCAGCCCAACATCACCCGCGTCCTTTTGTGCGTCCTACGCGCCAAAAGCGCACGCCGCAAAAGGGACCCCGTCGGGCAAAACGTACGGAAAAAGACAAAAGCGAGAGCGGCAACGTGCGGTCGCCTCTCCGTGTCCCCGACTCGCGGGTGATCTTACGGGTGTCCTTATCCACGTTGCCTTCTTCCTCGATTTCCCCGCGGGCCCCGCATTTTAAAATCCACGGGAGTCCACGTCAGCAAATTAAAAATAAAAGGAGAGAGAGAGAACGGAATCCTCGAACGGCTCGTCCGCTGTCGGAGAAACCTATGACGCGCGTCGCGGCCCCATTCGCGGGGGCGTCCCACGCCCTCCGCTGTGCGGCCCCGTTCAGCGAATCCGACCGCAATCCAACGCACCTTTCCCCTTGTTCTTTACTTCCAAGTCCGTTTCCGTTTCAAGTCACATGGAACCCGCAGCACGGCTTCGAGCTTCCCGTTGCCCGACACCGTCTCATCCGCTGCCCCGCCCCGAACAGCGAACAGCGTGAGGGTTCCACGTCTCGCCGCCCTCCACGCGTCCGTTTCTACCCCTACAAGGTGATCCCAAATGGACAAATCCCCCGATCCATCTCCTTCTCTTCGTCTCCTCCTCCTCCGCTTCCCACCGCTCGCCGGCGCCGTCGGCCTGAACCCTAGCTGAGCGATCGGCCGCCGTCGAGGATGCCCTCGCCGCATCCGAGGTCTTCCGAGAACTCTGAGCTCCGGCGCCTCTGATGGACCCCTCCGGCCGCCCCGCCCCGCTCTGCATCGACCTTAACGAGATCCCTTCCCCGCCCAGCGACACCCCTCCTGCCGTCGCCGGTGAAGTCACTCCACCGCCTCCTCCTACTACTACTCTGACTCCTTCTCCTCCTCCTCCTCCTCCGACGACCCACCTTATTCCACCTCCGCCGCCGCTCCCCGCCCACTACCTCCCGTACGATGCCTACGCCCTCGCCTGCCACTACCACGCCGCGCCCCCGCGCGCCGAGGGCGACCCCGCCGGATTCCCTGGGGAGGCCGGCGCCGGGTTCCCGATCCTACCCTGCGCTGAATGCGGCCAACCGGAGGCCCGCGGCGGGACCCTCGTCTGCGACGGGTGCGAGCGCGGGTTCCACCTTGGCTGCGCCCGCGGTGGCCGGCCGCGGCAGCTGGCCGTTACCGACGACTGGCTCTGCGCCGAGTGCACCGTGAGCGGGAGGCCCACGAAGAGGTGGACGCTCGGCCAGGCGAGGCTGCTCGACATGAATGCGTTGCCGCCCAGCGACGGTGATGTGGATGCTTGTGCAGTAGAGGAGGCGCATGGAGGCAGAGGCTACGGCGGGCACAGGCATTTTAATTGCGCCTTTCCCCTCAGTTTGCTTTTTGATGCGATCTCTTCTTTATTTTATGCCATTCTGTTCTTAGACTTTTGTGTTTACTCTATTTGAACTTTCCATTTGGTTACTTTAAGCATCCTTTTAACTTTGTACCTAAGAGAAAAAAAAGAAAGTTTGTATCTTGATTTTATAGCTATTCAGGCTCAATTGCTTGTTGGCTTGTTCTGTTATATTTCTGTTATGTATGTGTTTGTATTTTTATCTTCAGAAACTTCCATAAAATCATGATTAATGTTTTGGCTGCATATTGAACTGAGTTACAATTGAATGACAACTTGGTAGTCGGACTTGCATATGACCAATCATGACCTCTCAAATTGTTAAACTAATTATCTGATGTTATAGATGTCCAGAATTTGCTGAAAGGTTTCCTGTTGTACGACAATGTACACAAACTTTTTCTAGTACTACATCGGTGACCATGATATTTGAAGCTGTAGCTGGAGCTTCTACCTTCTTAGTAAACTTATGACATGATGTAGATGATTGGCAGGAATGACCTAAACTAAAAGTGAAGGGTTTGATAACTAAGCTCATGAAACGTTGTGGCCAAGATGTGCTAATAATTGTGGAGAGCAGCGATATCTTGAATTTGTGACAATGATGATATCCTGGTTATGAGAGGATCATTTTTATTTATCATAGCACAAACATCCTACTGGAGAAATATCAGGATTTTTTCTGAGCTACAACAAGTTCTTTTGCTATTTGGTAATTCACATTCCTTAAAGAAATTGATAATTCACATGAGAAATCACTGAAAGAAATACGATCAATACATGCTTAAGTATTCACTCATTTCTAGTTCATGTTTTAATGTCTCAGGGAGACCAAATAAAACTAAATTAGGTTTCAGGAAACAGTTAGCACTTTGTCAGCTGGTGTATTTATCATGCCAAGATTCTAATTCTTTTGATTTTAAGGAATGCGTCTTTTGTTGGTGATATCTTTATGCAACTTGAAAATGGAATCCAACAATCAACATCTCGGATGATGGTTGGTAATTAACCTTTGTTGTGGGCACCTAATTGCTTGTTGCACATGCTTTCCTTACTCTCTAAAAAAACTTGCTTTCCTTAAAAGTGTGGCAGAAGGGAAGAAGGGAAAAAGATAAGGAGAAATAATATGCACACAGAAGGAAGGCTTGTTCTATTTTTTTCTGTAAAGACCATGCATCATGTTGAACTATGATCTAGAGATGCACTTTTCCTATTTATTCATTTACTCGAAGTTTCTTTCAGGCTCTTTTTTTTTTTTACATTCAAAGTGAAGCTGATGAATGATGGTACAACTTAATTACTTTACAGGATGCACAGCTCTGATGGAACTATTTTTACTAGCTTTGGCGAAGCGTTTCCACATTTCAATGGTCAGTCGAGGAATACCTTTGATATAGGAAAAGCTGCTGCTATCAGAGCATCTTCAGAAGGTATATTCCAAAAATGAAATTGGTGCCTTTAGACTGGCATGATTCTTAGTCGAGGTTGCATTCTTTGTTTTTAATACTGATGCAACTTTCACAGAGATTACCATATAAAAGAATTACAGTGATAAGACTAACATATCTTATAGTGTTTCTCTTTATTGTCTCTTTTTTGTTTTTTCCCTTGTGTTTGGGTTCACTAGACTTGAAAGTATTCTTTCACATTCATTGTGTTGCAGATGGATTTGAATCTATGTTTAGTGTCGCTCCATATCATGGAATGAGAGGAAGCTTCACCCACATGGACATGGGTGAAGGAGGTGATGGTTTCGGAGTAGTTCCCAGGTCTTTGCCTCCACGCAGGCGAAAGAAAAATGTCACAGGATCTTTTGTTGCAGCTAACTTTAGTGATTACCAAGATTATCCAAGGGCTAGTTATAGTGTGGATCGTTTTTCTGACAATGAGGTGACAGAGCATCAGTCTACTGATGCCAGAAGATCTTTAAATATCATAAAACCTAGCTTGGAGGAAGTCTGTGGTCGTCGATCACAAGAGATGAATGTAAGAAATGATCAATGGTGTTCTTGTATATGTTTATTTTATGATTCGTGTTTCCAATTTTTTTCCTTTTCATTATCATTCTGAATATGAAAACCTGTCAATATGACTAGTACTATGTGGAACTTGTAAATGTGTATAGATGCTCATTAACTACCAAGTTCTTGGTAATCACCCTTTTACCTCTAGAAAAAGTATAACTTTTGCCTTAACAAAAACTAGAACTTTTGAAAGGATTCTCGTTTACTGTATAACCGACAAAATATGCTTGCTTGGCTATACTAATGCATACTTGTGTCACTGAAGTTTGCGTGTGCATACACACATGACTATCGTATACATGTGGATAAGCGTTTGAGTATTTACTTCACAAAGTATGCATAAACTTGATATTTTGACATATTTTTCCTATATGCAGACTGGGCTTCCAGTTCAATATGAAGATTTCTTTGTTATTCGCTTAGGAAAAATTGACTTGCAAATGACATATCATGATAAAAACCACATCTGGCCCATAGGATATAAGGCCCTTTGGCATGATAAAATCACGGGTTCATTTTTTGAGTGCGAAGTATCAGATGGCAATAGCATGGGACCTATTTTTAAGGTCCGAAGGGTTCCATGTTCAGCATCGGCTGTTCCAACTGGGGCAACTGTTCTTTTGTATAACACTATTAACATATCAGATTCAACTGAAAGAAGAGAAACTAGAGATGCAATTCCTGATTCTGCTTCTGAAAAAGATGATGACCTTTTGGTCCTCCTATCTGATCCAAGTCAGGCAGATCAAGAACTCTTGTCATGTTTCAGTAGTAATTTGGCCAGAAGCTCAAGTGGGACAGTTATACCAATGGTTATGCATGAAGAAGATATTGCGATAGATCAATTAGAACACAAATCTGAAAAAAATGGTGACATTTTAAATAGAACTACAAGTGTGAAAGATAGCATAGGAGAATTGTATGTAGAAGGAAGATCTTCATCTTCAGTATGGAAAATGGTGTCACAAATTCTTATTGACACATGTCGTGAAGTGTATAAGCAGTCAGGATGTTTGAAGTTCTGCTGCAGTCACAGAAGTGGATTATCACCAACCACAGACAAGGGAACTCAGAAGCCTCCACATCACCTCGGACCTTTAGCTAGATTTTGCTCTACATCTGGGCCGAATGATGCTCCAAGTGTGATTCTGAATGTTAGTGAGCTTGATTCGTCATGTAAATCACTCGCTGAATGGTTAAAGGAGGACAGATTTGGATTGGACATGGACTTTGTTCAGGAGCTTATTGAAACACTTCCTGGGTCAAGTTCCTGTTCTGGTTACCAATTTTTAATTAATCGAATTGACTTTTCAACATCGTTGACTGTTGCAAGTGGGGCCCTTCTTGCTGTTGAAAGGGGTGGAGAGAAAGGTGAGGAGCAAATTCCATCAAATAGTTTATATAAAAGACGGACAAGATCACAACTACAAGATTCTGTTGCTAACCGTGACCGCCAACCGCCATTAGGAAAACCTTTGAGCAGCAGACTTCCTGCTGAATTGACAGGAGATGTTCTGCAGGTACTATATTCTCCCTACATTTTTATGTGGATATAAACTTTTTCTCATATATGTATATATGTATATATGTATATACATATATTAGTTTTTAAAGTGTGAATTTTGAGTTTTCTTTTGTTTCTTTTTTGGCTTATATTTCTTTTCCTTCATAAACTTAGATATGGGAGTTCCTTTGGCGGTTTTATGAAGTACTGGGACTAAACAAACCTCCTTCTTTTGAGGAACTTGAGGAAGAACTTATTGATCCATGGCCTATTACTCCAAAGTCTATGGAAAAGCTGGACAAGATTCGATGCTCCAGAGATACAAGTTTAGAACTAGCTGATCATGCTCAAGCCTCAGTGCCATTTGTGGAACTTGATTCAGTTGCACACGAATCAACTCTTAGTTCATTTATTCCAAATGAAACAGCATCAGCAAGGGAAGCTGCTCAAGCGAAATTGGCATCATCTACTTATGGGAGATGTACTGGCGTAGCTTTGACAAAGATTCATATTTCACTCCTGAAAGTTTTAATTAGGGAATTCCTACCCAAGGTTGCAGCTTTTGTGGACCCAAATAGTGACTCTAGAGAATCGAAATCTAGGCGTGGAAGAAAGAAAGATGCTGAGAATTCTGTTCCCGTGAAAGAAGCAAAAAATGATATATTAACTATTAATGAGTTAACATGGCCAGAATTAGCCAGAAGATATATCATAGCTGTTTTATGTGTGAATGCTGGAATAGATTCTGCAGATGTCTTTAGTCGTGAAGCTATGAAATTGTTTCGCTGTTTACAAGGTGACGGTGGTGTTCTTTGTGGTTCGCTTTCTGGTGTTGCTGGTATGGAAGCGGATGCTTTGGTAAGGGAAAGGAAAGCTTATCTTCACATATGTGGCTTTGTAATTATATCATATAATTTCGAACGAGTTCATTAACTGGACCTTTTTTTAATTAAAATTACACTCAAAATTTGGTAATACATGATGCTCGATTTGATACCAAAAAATTCTACATTTATTTGATACATTCAAAACCAATATTTCTACTTTTTGTTCTCCTTGATGACATGATAAAGTATTATAACTTCCTAATGATGCAAACATATGAAATGATCATCTTATTTTCCCGTAATCTTATGCTAATTATGGAGTGCATTAAAATGATAAGTCCAAATACATAAGTCTCTCTAATCATAAAAAGCACTGATTCTTATTGGACAATCCTTTAGCATCCAAGGATCATCTTACAAGTATTTGGAATATTTTGATTAGAATAGTCGAAATTAAATTGACATTAAACTAAACTACCAAAAAGTCTTTAGGTATGTAATCTAGTATCATTTCCACTAATTTAGAGGAATATCCATTTGTTAACTCTTAAAGAACCACATATTGTAGTTTCCATATTTGTGAAGTATGATGATGCTATATTTGGTACAGAATTTGCCGTGAAAAAATTGGTATGAAATTAAAATTTTAAAACTTCAACTTATCGCAATTCTATATGTTAGTGTATAAATGTGCTAAATTATGGTTAGACTGATACCGAGGTTTGTTTGATTTCCTGAAAAGTTATATCAACATTAATAATAGGTGATTCCTTTTTCATTATTTACTGTTTTCTCGTTATAGCTGTTTTTTTGGGTTTCAACAAGTTTGAGCTTAGTCGATCATTGTAAGATACTTATTTGTTTGACCTACTGTTGAACACCTGCGTGGACTCTTTATTGATGCACAACATTCACAGGCATCTTATTATCCTAGCATTGAGTGAAAAACGTATCAATAGAGGGTTGTCTATGTTAGTGGATTCAGAACTATATGGTGACACAACATGCTGATTACTTTTTTGACGATATAACATGCCAATTTAAATGAGATTTTATAGGTAACATTACAAATATATATAAATACATTTTCTTTTCATGATTTGATATATCAAAGATTGAATTTCTGGAATTATATTGTAACTAATTTTTCACATGCCAGTTTTGGACTTCTTTTCTTTTTCTTGAGGAAACTTCTTTTTTTTTCTTTTGAGGGACCAATTCTGAAGGTGGAGAAGTAATAATTGTTAATAATCTTAATTTTGTCCTTCAAATTTCATTCTTCACTCATGATTCCATTCCATGTTCAAAGAAAATCAGGTGTCTGACCTTTTTGCTATGTCCGTGATCTCAAAGATTTCGATATGATCACATCTGACAGACATTCTGTCATGTATGGTAAAGAAGAAAGCTGACTCTATGTTCTCTTGGTCTGCAACCATGCCTGGACTTGTTTATGCATTGGCAGACATAACCTTTTCACTTCTTTATCACACAACTTTAATCGGACTTGTTTATGCATGTGGCAGACAATTTGTTTTACTGTTTTATCACACGTGGCTGTGTAAGTATAACTTCTACACTGTTTCTTCAGGGACATATTTTTTTTTTGAGAGATCTTCAGGGACATTTTATATGATTGAAAGATTAATTTCCAATTCCAAGGGTGATTATTCTTGAATTTCATATTCGTCTGGGAATGAATAAGTAATTGCTATAACTATCTGGTGTATTTGGAAGTTTTTTATTTCTAAATGATGTACATGTTACTACTCTTTCGTTTGTCGTTTGTATATGCAATTATGGGTAGCTTTTAATGCATTAATGGCAACCTTTCTAGGCAATATAAAAATGAACAGAAAAGCAACAAGTGAAAAGAAGAAAGAAAGAGGAGAGAATATATTATCACAGCTAGTGGGATAAGGGAAAATGAACATGCAATACAAACGGAAACAAATATTATAGAAAAGCAAACAGGAAAGAAAACTTAACAGCTATGCCTTGCTAAAGTGAAAACTAGTATGCAGGGCTCACTAGACACTACATCATTAATGTGGCTCCTCCTTATCCTTTTAGTGTTTTCCTTATTACAGCAACAAATGTAAGATGCAGGAGGATGAACTGCATTGGTTATTAGAGATGTTAGGGCAACCATAGACTGGGAGCCTATCAAGACCTTCCTTTACTATTGTTTACTTCAGTGTTCTAATATATGGTGATATTAATGGTCAGTAAATTTTTTTTTCTCTGTGTATCATACTAGTATGGTATGCAATATTTTCACTGGATTGATGACCCAAAAAAATAATCCAAGATGGAATCACCATACACACATCTTTACTTTTACCTCAAAATCTCTTGATTTTTGGTGTATTCAGCTATTGTCCAAATGATCTAGCTACAATTTCTGGTCTCATCTTTACTTTGCTCAGCCATTAGTAACTCTCTTGACAAGGTAGCATCATTGTTTAACAGGAAATATTATAGGTTAGCTTGAATATGGACAATATGAGTTCCTTAAATGTGAATATGAGCATCTGTCAAATTCGGATGTCTTCTTGGCTGCATTTTTTTTGTTTGAGGGGTAAAAGGATGTACGATTCCCCTGAAATTCTAGTGGTTAGGGATGTAGGATTGGCCGTAAATTATAATGGTTAACTTTTCATTTGTTAATTATGTATGACTTCGGAGTTTGTTTTTTCAGTTCATAGTTTTTCATTTCAATGATAAGACTCTATTTTGCGTTTGTTTCACATGGAACTGAATTGTCCACTTCTCAGCTACTTGCAGAGGCTGAAAGACGAATGTCTATTTGTCAAAAGCAAGAAAGGCAACTTTTATCCCTAGAGCACAAAGAGTCTGATACAGTATGCACATCTGGGTCTCTTTCCACAAATGGGAAGAGTCTTCCTGAGTGGGCACAGCCTCTAGAACCTGTCAGAAAGCTACCCACTAATGTTGGTACGAGAATTAGAAAATGCGTTTATGAATCTTTGTCTAAAAATCCTCCAGAATGGGCAAAAAAGATTTTGGAGCATTCAATAAGTAAAGAAGTTTACAAGGGAAATGCTTCTGGCCCAACCAAGGTAAAATCTTCTTATCTATTTGATGAAATATGACTAGCCAAATGTCCTTTTTTTCTATATTTTATGAATTCCCATTTCTATCTAACTCTTCATCAAAGATGTCAACAGCTCAAGTGGAGTGTAAAGATAAATGTATTCCTAATAGTTTAAACTTTTAAGATAGATGATTAATTCATCTTATTTAACAATGATATTATCTTGTTATTTAACATTTAAATTTTCTGCTTTAAATTTTTTGACTTGTTCTTTTGGGTTATATATATTTCATTTTTCTGCATATATGCCTACTTTTAAAATAACAGCTGTATGCCTATGTACTAAATGAGGCTACATTATAGTGTTGTGCATTTAGGTACCCTTCAAGTTCTAATTTGTAGTGGACCTTTTTCTGATATTTAATTGTTTACGATGAAGACTGAAAGTCAATTTGGGATTAGCATTATCTCTTTATTTTATCATCATTTAAAATTTTCTTTCTAACTGTCTATTGCTCACAGTGTTTCTCTGAACATTCATTCTTTAGTTCTTATTTCTTTCCTTACATCGTTTCTGTTGCTGACTTTCTCTATCTTGTTGGTTTGCACAGAAAGCTGTTCTGTCTGTATTAGCAGAAGCTTATGGAGGAAATCAACAACAAAAGCCTGAGAAGAAGCACAAAGAGAAGTCTCCTGTTTCACTGTCAGATGCCATTATGAAAAAATGCCGTATAGTTCTACGTCGTTCTGTTTCTGATGATGAGGCCAAAGTTTTCTGCAATTTGCTTGGGTTTACCTTGGGAAATATTAATGACAATGAGGACGAGGGTATTCTTGGATTTCCTGCTATGGTTGCTCGTCCTTTGGATTTTCGTACAATTGACTTAAGGCTGTCTTTTGGTGCCTATGGTAGTTCACATGAGGCTTTCCTCGAGGATGTCCGGGAGGTCAGTTCTACTTTTACTGACTTTCTTCTAGTCAGCTAAAAAGCTTTGCTGTTACCTTCTCAAAAAAAAAAAGCTTTGCTGTTGCACTTGTGGATTAAAAAAAAGAACGATAAAGAATTTCTGATTATATAGATTTTTTTGGATTATGCATATGCTAAGTCTTCCCCATCTTTGTTCTTTGCAAAAATCTACCATTTTGACTGTTGCCTGTGAAAATGCAATAATTTTGTAGTTATAGCTATATATTAATTAATAGTATAGTCTTGAAGTAACATAGTAAATATACCATATTTCCCCAGAAACCATTTAGTGGTCAACCACAAAAATGTGGATGTATATACATATCCTATAGTTTCTTTTAAAAGGGTTCTCTGACCTATAGCTATCCATGATTAGTGATTTAGTTTTTGAAGATATTTAATGAGCATTCTTGAAGGTAAACATTATGATGTTTTAAAAAAAAACTCACTTTGATAATCATTGAAGAAGTAGAAATTGGATTCATCTTCTAAAAAAAAGGACTCATGACACCCAGTCAAACTTTTGGTGTTGTGATGCAGGTATGGCACAATATATGCACAGCATATGGGGATCGGTCTGATCTTATGGAGCTGGTTGAGACATTGTCACAGGATTTTGAGTCATTATTTGAGGAGGAGGTCTGTTGCTTTCATCCTATCTTTCATACTGATATTAACAAAGTTATGATCATCTTATTAGTTGCTGCATGAAGAATGGAAGGAGATTCTAGTTTATATTTATATGTTTAGTAAATTGTAAGCAACAAATATTATGTTAGTATATTAGACATTACTTCTCCTTTTCCAGACTATTTATTTTGTAGGGAAAAAAGAGCGTGCGCGTCTAGTCCAACCAGTAATTTTAGGTCAAAAAATGTTCTGTAGGTTCTTTTTTTGTCTCAGCGTTCGATATTTTGACATGCTACTAAACCCCTATTTTATATCTGCCTACATATATTTTCCAATTGCTCTCTGAATACATTTATTTGTTTATACTATATATGTGTCATTTCAGTTGGGGGAAAAATATGCATGATGACTTTTATGATCTTGGTGAAGTGAGATGGTTTTTTTATTCTTTTTTGTGGTCCCTCCTAGTTTTGTGAAGTCAATCTTTACCTCCAGGATCTTTGGTCAGATATCCCTTTCGGCAGATAGAAAATAAATAACAAGAGCAATGCTTCTTGGACAGGTGCTTACGCTTATACAGAAGGTTGGTGACCATGCTGGTTCAGAGCCTTTAGATTCAGGCAGACAAAAAGAATTGCTTGATATGATTCGCTCAGTGAATGAAATGCCAAAAGCCCCCTGGGAAGAGGGAGTTTGCAAAGTTTGTGGCATTGATAAAGACGATGACAGTGTTTTGCTCTGTGATACTTGTGATTCTGAATATCATACTTATTGTTTAAATCCTCCTTTGGCTCGGATTCCTGAAGGGAACTGGTATTGCCCTTCATGTGTAAGAAGTCAGTCAAAAATGCAAGACCACCAGCGTACTCAGATTATCAAACGGCGCATGAAGAGACATCTAGGCGAGGAAGTTCGTGCTTTTCAAAAAATTCTAAATCAGCTTGCTAGCACAATGGAGGAAAAGGAATATTGGGAGTTCAGTGTGAATGAGGTTTGGCCGTTCAAACATTTCCTGTTTTATTCCTCTCAAGAAGAAAACTATCTTGTCCACTTCTTGGTCTCTTTGTATGATTTCAATAATCAAAATTTGGAAACACTAAAAGTTTAGGCTGCCAATCAATTACTGCATAAGTTATTTTTCTCCCTTTTGCGACCTGGAGCGGAGCATAATATTTTTATGTTTTATAATGTCATCAAGAATTAAATTAACCTCTTTTAAGAAGCCTATATGAGTTTTTAAAAATCTCTTCTGAAGTCATTTTTTATCATTGCAGAATTCCATTATGCTTGAATTGGATATGACCTGGCAACTTAAATATCTTGTTGACATCTAAACATGTTTTATGCGCAGATTGATATTCCTTTAGTTACGTTTGTTTAAAAATATAAGCCTAGAACCCTAATTTATTTCAGTTTCAATTTCTTTTTTCGCCAAATTTTGCTTTAACTTCAATTGACACTAGTTGCCTATTCTTCCTTGAAGATGCTTATATAGATGTCTTCATTACTGCTAAGTATGTTCATTATTCTGTTAGTTTTGTTTGATATGAAACTGTAAACTATATAAGCTATCTTCCTAATAAGAATTGTTGGCTGCAGAGAATATTTTTACTGAAGTTTCTATGTGATGAGGTGCTTAACACTGCACTTATCAGGGAAAATCTTGACCAGTGCACAGATAAGTCAAGCGACCTTCAGCAAAAATTACGTTCATTAGTTTTGGACTGGAAAAGTTTGAAATGCAAGGAGGAATTCTTGTTGGCGACCATGGAAAGGGAAAGCAATAAATTCAGTATCACTGATGCTGTTGTAAAAGAAGGGAGAATGTCTAATCTGCATTCTGACAGTGGTGGAATGCCTGGACAATTGGAAAATGCTGGAAATAAAATGTCCTGTACAGTAAACAATTCAGGTAATGCTAAAAAAAATGCATCCCCAACCTCAGATGGTTCCGTTGAAAAAGGTGGAAAAAATAATTTCAACAAGAGTGCTGATCCATTGCTTAGTAGCATGATTGAAGCACATACAAACTCTAAAGTGCAAACCAGTGACAACCATGTTATGCACACAAGCTCAGTTCTTGGAAATGTGTCCTCAGGAGGGATCCTTAATAAACAAGTAGAAACCAATGAACAAGAAAAAGAACAGTTAATATCTTCTTTACAACCGGATCAAGTGACAGCAGAGGGAACATTGATCAATAATCAGGAGAACGAGACAGATGTAAGGGGACAACATGAAAAAGAAGCTGGCACTCCAGAGGTCTTGAAGAAGACTAATATTTGTGATACTGAAATGATTTCTCAGACTCTATCAAATGTTGACAGTCCTCATATTTCGGCAGATATGGTTTCTGATAGTGTGCGTAACAGAGAGAAGACATTATTGGCATGTAGCGCTTCTGAAGTTAATACACCTTTACAAGATGGCAGTTCTGAAGGAAATCTTAATAGTACTCTTGCTGTTTCGAATGAGGCTGGAACTAATGATCTGGAAACGGGGTCTTTAAAAAAAGAAATGTCAATGTTGCGGGAGGCAATTTTGAATGTCGAATATCAGCTAATGATGTCATCTTTGAGAAGGGAATTTCTTGGAAGGGACTCTTCTGGTAGGTTTTACTGGGTTATAGGTAGGCCTGGTAAGCATCCTTGGTTAGTTGCTGATGCAAGCATGTCAATGCCACAGGAAAAAAACAGAAAAGAAGAGTTCAGGAACCGCAAGGCTAACAACCTAATAAACTTTGACTCTTCTGTGTCTATGAGGAATCAATATTCAAGTGGGCCTGATAAATTCAGTGCATCTGCTTATGGTGTCAATAAACATAGCCCACACTCTTGTTATCTGTATGAATCTCTGGAAGAAATTGAAGAACTTGCTCATTGGATGTCGGAAACTGAGCCTGGAGAAAAAGAGTTAAAGGAAAACATCTTACAATGGCAAAGGATTTCTTCTCACCACAAAGCTAACCATAGTTCTAATGATCCTCCATTGACACCAAAGCATTTACCAATTAATCATGCTTTTCCATATTGTTTAACAACAAAGGCTGGGATGGTGCTCGAGGCCAAATATGGCCCTTTTGTGGAAGCAGAACCACATGAAATCCCAAAGAAAAGGGGAAGGAAGTCAAAGTTGACTTTTGAAGAGAGAATGTATAGATGTGAATGCTTGGAACCTGTATGGCCTTCTAGATGTCATTGTCTTTCTTGTCACCAGTCCTTTCCTTCTGTTTTGGAACTTGAGAGCCATAATGATGGAAGGTGTTCTGTGGGTAATCCTGGTTTAATTGAAGGTAAAGAAGGCGAGGATCAACCAAAATGCAAGTCGATGCGATCTGAGAGCACCAGGTTAAGGGAGCCACTTGATGAGCCTGATCTTTCTGAGACATTGAATACTAAAAATTTTGATGCCAACACCAATCTAGTTATTTTTCGTAGGAAATCATGTCCATACAACCTGGAGGAGATCAGCAGAAAGTTTATAATAAAACATTCTAACAAAGAGTTGGTTCAGGAAATCGGACTTATTGGTTTGAATGGGATTCCATGCTTGGTTCCTTCACCCGTACTCTTTCTGGAGTCTGCTGTAATGCTTAAGCAAAATCAATCTGATATCAATCTGGATAGTGAGGTAGGTACCCTGGAGAGATGTTCATCAGTACCCAGGGCTAGTACAAGGGTGCCTTATGATGATGCTGGGAAATGGAATGAACAGGACAATTCAGTCCTTGGAAATGATGCTAATGGAAAACTGAGGAGAACAAAGGGGTCAGATATTGATGCAGGTGATGGAGAAGAATCATCCTCCACAAGAAACAAAATCCAACGATCAGAGATTAGTCGTGCTCCCGAGTCATCATTGAAGCCTCTTGTTGGGAAGATATCAGAACTATTAAAGAAGCTCAAGATTAACTTACTTGATATGGAAGCAGCTCTGCCTGCTGAAGCACTAAAACAATCAAAATCCCACTTTCTGAGAAGATGTATATGGCGCGCATTTGTCAAATCTGCAGAGTCAATTCATGAGGTCAGTTGATCAACATACATCATGATTGTTAATTTACCCATCTTCTTAGTATAAAGGTCATTGTTCTGTCATAAAAAACAGGGAAAAGATAGAGGTCACTGTTCTGTATTATGAGTGATTAGTTAATTGCTAGCTGATTTTGTCTTCAAGTAGTTTCTTCTTGGTTTTCTCTCGACTCTTTTGGATGCCGGGTTAGGATGTAATTTTTCTTAGGAAGTAATCTTTGCTTGCTTTTCTCTATGGTTGTCCTTACATTTTGGTCTAGTTATTGCAAAATACTTTTGTGAATTAGACTTTAAATTGTTGTTGTTTGGGTAAAATGAGCCAAAATTGAACTTCTATCCAGAGACTTTTCTCAATCTGAGCATAGAAAATATGCTTATAGGGTAATCAGGGGAATGGTTGCTTTATTGTGGTCTTCCATAGTCTTGAAACTCCATATGGCATGGTTGTTAGGCTCTTTGTACCTCATTATCAAGAGCTATTAATCAGTAATCTAATTCTTGTTATTGGAACTAGTTTCCTTATTATAATCCTTTTTTTTTGTTGCTACTATTGAATAAATAATTTGCTGTATGAGATATATTTGTTCTTATTATCGCGGAACAACCTTTGCTCGTCTATTAAAACATTAGAAGAATGCTTTCTGAGCACACGCTCCTTGTTCTTTGCACTTCTGTTTATCATCTTGTTGCAAATTGTAATATGCTTTTGCTCTTCTCTTAGATGGTTCAAGCAACCACACTGTTTGAGGGCATGATCAAGACAGAATATCTGAAAAATGTGTGGTGGTACTGGTCCTCCCAAACAGCTGCCGTGAAAACGCCCACTGTTTCATCACTAGCTCTTCGCATATATACTCTGGATGATTCTATTATCTACACTAAGGAGAAAGTTTCAGGTTCTGATGCAGCAGATAGTCTGAAACTGACTAACAGGACAGGAAGGAAGAGGAAAGATGTCGAGTCGGGATCATAGGCAATTCATCTGACACTAAAATGACATGCAAAGTAGTAGGGTTGTGAATGTCAATGCTGTGTTCTTTCATATGGATCTCAACCTTTCTCCTGACCGGAGTATAATGAGGCAGAGAAAGAAGTCTGCCTCCAAAGTGTACATATTTTTAAAGGTAGGACTGACAGAAGGATTACCTAGTTGAGTAGCAGGGGCCAGTTTACAGTTTATCTGGAAGGAGCTGAGAAGGTTTTCTCCTTCTCCGAGAAGATGCACAAGCTTCAAATTTTACATTGCTCACCGGCCAAGTGATGCAAATGAGTTTCTCATAGGAGAGTTCAAAAGAGATTTATACTACATACTTATTCAGTCAATATAAAAGAAGCTGTATCTTGACAGATATTTAATCAAATATAGAAATTTGAAGAGCATTTCGTTTCTCCTTGCCACTCCGAACCTTTGCATTCACTTGTGTAACACTAGTCTTACATTCACTGTGAAAAAACTTCTCTATTTCCTCTGGCAGTTGCCAAACCAGAGTTTTGCATCACCTTGATTGAAGCAATTCTAACAAGACTATGTATAGATGAAATTGAGACAATGATTTAAAAATATATATATATGCTGCATTTTAAATACTATTGCTACTTCAAAAAAATACTATTTTGCTGCTCATTTTTATTAGTGGACAATTTACCCTTGTCTTTTATATGTTTCCTAGTACCTTTTGTGGAAAGGATCAGTAACTTCCTGGTTCATTTTGTGTTATCAGTGTAAAGGATGATCCAAGGCTCCAAGCAGTAGGGAATGAGGTTTTTATATAAGCTCCATTATATAATCTTCCTTCCATGCATGTTGACACCATAACAGTACTAAAATATCCAGGAGAGACCTCTCTCTTTTTTCCTCTTCAAACTGTAGAATTTGTGAATTCCATATGAAACTCAAGTCTGTGAACAGGAAACTGCATCTTCCCGCTCTAAGTTCCAGTTCGAACTTCGGAATCGTCACTTAATTTTGCGATAGAACAAGATTAAATACTTCACTTTCACTGAATGAAAGAATATGAATTACAAACATTAAGGATCAAAATTTATACATATATATAGAGAGATAAAAGTTGATGAAGAAAAGAAAGAAGACATTTTTTTTCTAAGTCCTTCTCAGGCCGACGGCGCGCCGGAGAGGCGACCGCCCGCCCTCCATCTTGAGCATATGCAGCAAGAAGTCGTTCCACGAGTCGATCGGCCCCGGCAGGCACCAGTGCACGCAGTCGTTGTACAAGGTCACGTTCGCCTTGGGCAGGTGCCCGTACTTGCTCGGGTGGCCGTCCGGCCTCAGCAGCGTCGCGTCCGTCGTGTCCAGCAACCTGAACCTTACGCCGCCGCCGCCGCCTCCGGTGGCGCCGCCCTCCCTCTCCGCCGCCCTGTACTCCTCCAACTGTATCATGTACATCTCCAGGTTGATCCCCTCCATCCTCGTCTCGTTGCTCCGGAGCGGCCGCGTCCGGACGCAGTCCCCGCCCTTGTTCCACTCCCCGTTCTCGAAGTGCGACGGCGCGAACGTGCGCAGGAACAGCATCCCCTTGAAGCGGTCGAAGCTGTTGAAGGCCCGGAACGCGGTCCGGAAGGCCATCCGGTAGCTGTGGTACATGGTGAGGTCGGTGACGTTGGGCAGGAGGCAGTAGTGGCAGCCGACGAGGCGGCCGCCGTCCTGGTAGAACATGGACGGCCGGAAGAACCAGTGGCCGGCGGAGAGGATGACGTAGTCGAAGTCCTGGATGTGGGCGGTCCAGTTGGCGTCCGGCTCGTCGAGGTGGAGGTTGAAGAGGCCGGAACCCTTGGAGTCCACCTCCTCCGTCCGGACGAGGAACGGCGACCAGAAGCTGGCCACCGTGAAGTTGTGCGTCGGGAAGTGGTACCGCCGGAACTTCTCGTCGTCCGTCACCGACGCGTCCACTGCGTACGTCACCTGCAAATTTAATGCATTCATTCATCTTTCTTTTTTATATGTAACACGAACAAAAGTAAAACAAATGTATCGAAAAAAGAAACTTTGGGAAATTAGTAAATTGTTATAATTAAAAATATAAAAATTATTAATTCAGTGTGCTATTATCATTGATTTGTGCAATGTATATGTGCACAATACATGTCACTTTTACTACTAGAGAACTTATTTACTTTATATTTATATTAATCTTAATATTTTATATCATTATATTTTTTTTTATTCTGTTCTTTTTCTTTGAAATGTTATTCTATATTAATTTTCAATGCATATTTTGTTAGAAAAATTAAAATCATAATTAAGTGCCTGACCATATTATATCTGATTTTTTTTAATATAACCCAACTTGATTCGATTATTAATGAATTGAGTTGGATCAAATTTTGAATTGAATCAGATATAATAACCCCTTAACATTCTTATAAACTAGTTTAATAATAAAGGTGTAAGAAATATATCTTTATTTTGAATATCTTAATACTTTTGACCAGAAATTTTTTGAATTATCTAAAACTAACTAATTTTATGGTTAGGAGCAGTTAGAATGAAAATGATAAGCAACTTTTCCTTATTTAATGAGATTTCGAATTTGAATTTTTCTGTACGTAAAATATTTTTGTCGAAAGTTTCATCTACCATAACTAAGTGTGCAATCCATAACAAATACTAAATTAGTCGGATTCAACAGTGAATCAAATTTTTAATTTATGACCAATATGCATAATTATTATCATCGCATGGATTAAAAAATTGATGTCACTTTTTAAATACTAAGATAAAATAATGATAAAATAAACTAATTAATTCTTTAAGTAGGGTACAATGGTACAACATTAATACTAATTCAAAGATTAACTATACAATAATGGTTATATATCATGGCAGGAGTGCACCATTATTGTCATTTGTTAGGACGTCGAGTTCAGAATGACTTGGCATTGGCATGGTTGGATATGATATGATATACATTACAAATATATATATGATATAATCCAGCTAGCTAGCCGACCAATTGGATATATGTGTTGGATTATTGGTTTGGGGTGGTATTTGTTATCTAGCAAAATACTCGAATAATTCGGCCGGGCCTTTTTGCTGCCTGCCAGATAATCACTTGTCACGTACCATTTTTGTGCTCATGTTTGGAGTTAAACGGGACAGCCAGCAAATCAAGTACATGCACAAACATAAATTGCCACTTGTTTTTTCGATCTAGACTCATCGGTGTTCAGCATTATTAGCACCCGACTAATTCGGTGTTCGAACGAGAACGGTAAAGATTAAATCCTGATCAAATTAAGAACTTCGGAGCTCGAACTCAGAGCTACTAGCTCCCGATCCCTCAACTCGAAGTACAAAGTCGCTGATTTGTCTCTGCCAACCAATTTAATTTAAATTGCCACTTGTATATGACCCAATCATTGCTCTAGGAAACGAATTATAATAATTATTCTACTTTTGGGTGGGTCGTCGAGTTCCAAAGTACATAATACATGCATCGCATGTTTCCATGCATGTTAGGTGCCCTCACAAATATTTATCCTTTTCCTTTGTCGCAAGGTGAACTAAATAATTGCCCACTTCATTTGATGAATTAGAAAAATATGTAAAAGGGAAAAGAAAAACGACATGAAAGGCTACAAGGGTATATCGAAAAGCTGGCTAGCTAGATGCATCATTGCAAAGATAATTATGTATAATGTTTTCCACAAATATGAAAAGCAAGATTAGGTATGGAGCATTATTTATAAATAAGTTCATAGCATGTTAAGTCTCTATATGTATATATCCTTGTATATGTTTCTTTAGTTACAATATAAAAAAAATCACAATTTACGATGACTCTTTCTTGACATGTCTATCATAAAATTACTCATTGTAACAAAAATGTCATTATAAAGTGTCATATACGATGATATTTTCGCTGTAAAAAAATTTGCAATGAGTGTTTTTGCGAAGTGTCGTCACAAATTATGAATTTTTTTAATATTAATCACATATTATAGATCAAATATGTATAATATGTATATGACCATTATATTTGCATTTTCAATGCTAATGATGATATTATTAAAATTTAGAGATTACCAATAATTAAATATTTGCATTTTCAATGCTAATGATGATATTATTAAAATTTAGAGACTACCAATAATTAATTAGTTTCATTGATAAATGAGTTAAACTTTAATGTAAGAGATCTCGACTTTGAGCTCTAAAAACTTTACTACTGAAAAAAGAGCAAGCTTCATGTACTCTCTATTTTCGAAAATATAAAAATTCTCTGTCGTTAAAATCAGCTCGCTTTTTTTTTATTGTCAAAATTCAGAGACTATATGTATTTATAATTCATGTATTTATAACTCATGATGAAAAGTTGTGAGGGCAGGGAACGTATAGCATACTTTTAGTGTCGTGCGTATAACGCAACAAAAAGTAACACCACTATATGTAAAAAAAAATGAACATTGTTCATTTGTACATAAAATATCGTTATTTTCTGTATGACTGCGCTACACATTCCTTTTTCCCGTATATTATATTTTCATCAGTCAATCACTCTATTCTGCAATATGTATGGACATGTTCATGTAGTGCAAACTATATATGACATTACTAATTCTAAGAACATGTAAATATACTGATATATATGAAGGAATTAAAACAGACGTACCCTGGAAAGGAGACAGATGAGGGACTGCATCTGGTTCCTGGCCACGGAGTCGCCGAGGAAGGCCAAGGACTTGCCCCTGACGAGCTCCAGGAACTGGCCGGGGTTGAAGACCGGCAGCTCGCAGTCGTTGGGCTTCCACCTCCACTTGAGGAAGTCGACGTCCGGCCGCCCGTACTTCATGCAGTTCTGATGGTTGTGGATCGCCCAGCAGCTCTCGTTCGTGTAGTACGGGGCCCTGGGGTTCGGCACCCACTCGCCCCTGAAGATGTCGCACCTCGCCATGCGCGCCGCGCTGCTGAGCAGGTTGGCCGTCGATGACGCCGACGCATGGCGAGAAGAAGAAGACGACGACGACGACGAGTCCTGCTGTTTCGCGGACACAGAGGAGAAGGATGCGACCATGAGAGGGTACATGTAGAGAGGGACGATGGCGAGGAGCACCAACGTCGACGTCAGTATGAGAACTATCCTGGGGGTGTTCCGGTTTCCATGTTGGAGCTCAGAAGTTGCAGCAGCAGCAGCAGCAGCAGATGGCTTCATTACAGATTTGTTGGATATCTGTGATCACTGATCAGTGGTACACTGATCCAGAGAGACAGAAGAGAATATATATATATATATATGAGAGAGAGAGTGAGAGAGAGAGAGAGAGAGAGAGAGAGAGAGAGAGAGACTAGTTGTTGGATGCTATATTTGGTGGTGATATTCCACGTTATTTGTTGAGGTATGCAGACTAATATTCCGAGTGAAGAGTGAAAAGATATTCTTATTTGCACATATTGTTTATATTTCCCGGGCAGGGCCAAGGACCAAGCCACCAACTCCTTGGTTTGGTTGTGCCCCACTCAGTTAAGGTCCCTAGTTAATATATTATTTATTTATTTATTTATATTAGCAACGTTGAGTTATTAAATAAAATTTATTGCTGATAGTTAATTGATAACAACTAATGCAACTTTCAAATTCCACATTTATTAGTTAGTGCAGCTTTTAACTGATTAAAAATTATACATCCCATAAGAAAATTTATTCACTATCCCTTTAATGTATGTTATGTCCAAAATTTATTATCAAATAATTCAATCATCATCGACGGAAGTTGGAGTAAAGTTATAAGCAAAATTTTCTCGTTTAAAGAGGTATTGAGTTTGAGTATCTTTGTATACAATTTTTTTTATTAGGAGTCTCATCCATCATAATCAGATGTATGACTTGAGACGAACGTCAAATTAGACGTGGTCAGCGCGCAATAACAGTTAGCGTCGCATGGATTGAGAAATTAATTAGGACTCTCGCCTACAATAGTCAAATTTGCGACTCTGAGCGAATACTTTATTAATCAAACTCGATGATGGATCAATATTCTAACTCGTGATCAGTGCACATAATTGTTAAAATCGTATGGATTGAGAAATCGTCGCCGTTTTTCAAATATTGGGATGACATAAAAAAAACCTGATAATCAATTATCACTATTTTCAATCCAATTACCATATTTATGTTCTACATTTCATAAACACAGTCACATTGAGAATCTTCTTGATATCGGCTCTAGAATTTATTGCCAAATATTTTCTCATTATTTTAAGCCGACCACCATATTTTTTTTCTTTAAAGAAAGCGTAATTTCCTTTCATTGTCATTTCAATCTTTTTTAATAGCATTCATACTTCGCCCAAGAACATCTTCTCGTAGCATTCCCGTAGATCCACTCGATCATCATTTTTAGCCATTCAGGTTATATTTTTCGATAAATATACATACAACATTAAAACAAATAAATCTTATCTTAAAATCAGCAACCTCTCACGAAAGATTAAATAATTTAGCTATTTTATCAATTGAAAATGCAATATTAGGAGGAATTAATTATGATGATTTAACTAGTAGTTTTGCACTTCAAAAAGCTAATTAAAAAAACTATGATGATTTATATTAAAAAGCCTTAGAATATAATTTAGCTTTAGGCCTAGGGATCTCTTGAGATGCTGGCCGTGGATATTTCTTGCTTTTGACATGAATACTAACAAGATGCCTATTCCACTTATATTTTAAAATATACATGAGATATGACTTTGTGTTAATTAACATTAGACGGTGCTGAAAGCTACACTTGACAATTGCATTAATGAATGACATGCACTACATATCTTACAAGAAATGAAGGTAGGTTAGAGATCATGGTCACCAAGGAGCAGTGCCTTCAGTAGCTAGCTCGCATGATATATAGCAAGAGGAACCACTTCATATAATCATGTTAGGTACCACGTATCAGTTTCTCTATACATGCAATGCCCCAGAGATTGTGATTGTTTCAAGTGGTAGCGAACTTGAACAGTGCAATAAAACTTTAAAAAAAACATCACCATTGAAAAAAAGAAAATAAACTTCAACTCCATATAAAAAAAATGATGAAAGAGAAGAAGAGCGATGGGTTCCGCAAAATTCGAATTAGGGGCTCCTAGCACGCGCTCGTGTCCTTTAATAGTCGTTGTCACGCAGCACTCCGCCCCCCTCAACCACGACTGTTATGATGACTCCAACGATCATCTCACAATGATGATCATAATGGTCTTCATAATGACCATAACGGTCCATCACGGTCGTGATCGCAGTGATCACAACTGGTAACACTACAACAAAAAAAAGTTTGATTTCCAACATCTGCAATGCTACATATTTCAAAGGGTTGGTTTAGTTTTCACTTTCTTGATGTGGAGAGTTTTGAAGTGGCCAAATTAACTAAGCAAATCTTTCATGCTAACTTGACACCCGGGTCATTACAATATACTTATGTGTGGCATGGAGTGAGTCTGAGCTAGCAGTAGCAGTAGAAGAATCTCTGGAAATGGGTGCCGACAAACACTCTTGTGGTAGTCCAATAATGAATGTCATAAGGTGGCTGAGAAGAAGCCGTCGCCCCCTGGTGGATTGATTATCTGGCAATCAATCGATGGAACAAAAAAGATAGTCCCATTGGTCATTAGGTATAAAAACATGCTCTAAGCTCTCTTTTTTATATACAGGTGAGTAGTTGCTATCAATCTGGTAGGTGTACCATGCAAATCGCCCCCCCATATCATTCACCCACAGCCTCATCAGATAGCCATTAACGAAAAAACAGTGTACTATCCATGAGAAAAGAAAGCATAAGTAGAGGTAGCAATGATTGTTTTAATAGTTCTGGGTGTCATGTTAGATCGGACCTGCCAAACTTGGTTGCCTGAGATTTGTAGTAGCCAGGTTTCTGATCAGGCCACTTGCGGATCGAGTGTGAAGCTTCGGATTCGTGAAGCAGCAACTATCTGGAACATGTAGAACAGTTATGGCATACATTTCATAGTCAGAAGAAAATCATGTGGCAAGAGATTCAGTTTTATGATAGAACCTTAATCGCAACCCGCATGCTATAGAGCAAATCAAACTGTAGAGGAAATGCTTATTTTTCGATATGGTAATTGTGCTTCAATCTCATATTTAGGAACCTGTTTTTCATTGTTAGCTTAACGCTAGCAAAAGTGCCAATTAATTGTTCCAAGTCTAACAAACTCGTACAAGTTCTCAATCACGTTGATGGCTGGAAACTTGTGGCACAATTAAGGGGTCAAAACAGAGAAGGTTTCACTCAGTCAGTCAGTAGGCAAGAGAGATCCATCAAGTGGTTTTGATAGTGCCTTGAAACTTTACCTAAAACTGGGCCCATGACAATGTTAATCCTTCTTCCGCTCTAAAGATTTCGTATCAACGTAAGGTTGCTCATTTGAAACATTCCAAAGATCCAACAGTGTGAACAAATGCACACAGAGTAACAACAATGAAGAATAAAAGTTGGAGGGATAAATATTCCAGCAGAGTTCAACTCCAGCAAAAAGCATAAACCTATAAAAGAGAAGAAAGACAAAGTAACTATTAGTACCCACAAAATCGGAAAGTAATTATTTTTTTTCATAAATCATACAGAATAAGGAAACATGTATGAGATACAACCTTATAGGGGTTGGGAAGGGTGTCTTCCATAAAAGGTAAGGCAAAAAGTAGAAGTACCTGCACCGGGAGATTAAAAACACAGCTTGTGAAATAGAACTTAACTAGTAATCACTATGAAACAAAGGCAAGTGTTAAAGAAGCTTATATAGATCTCCAACAAATGCAACTTCCCACATACAAAGTTCTTTGTACAATTGGTAAGAGGAACAATTATCAGCATTGGTGCCAAAAATGGAGAGTGGTCTAGCTCACTATTGTGAAAACAGAAAAAGAAGTCTGCGCAAAAAGTCTTATGAGCAATAATTTCAATAAGCTACGATAAGGAAAGAACTCAGTAGAATTACAAAATCCAGATTTTCGTACCTTGAATAGAATTGGTAATGTAGAGATCTAACACATACAATCCCGATGAAATTCCCAACAAACATAACAGTGGCAATATCTGGAAAGAAACCATAGGAGAAATCAGAGTTGCAATGCGAACATCGAAAAGAGGAATATTTTTTCCTGGCAATTTTTAAGCATACGTTCTTTACTGAGAATTTTGAGCTGTGATTCAGAGGAATGAAATTGCTGCACAGAGTTGAAACTGTTGAAGGCCTCACTAATTCTTGATCTCAACAGCTGGAAAATTCCTCCTTCATTCCTGTCAATGCCTGAGACAATCAGTAAATCCTTTTGCTGTCCCAGAGTGGCAACAAGAAAATTGTATTATAGAACTTGAAAATAACACTAATCAAGCATGAATTGCTGAAATTCAGGAATAAGTCTACTAAAGTGCCAGCAAAAGCACAATGTCACATTAAAGTCTTGAAAATATTTTTTTTCAAAATGTAAAGGATGATTACCAAGAGAAACCATCCACTTTATTGAGACGATAAACGTTACAGGTTCATGTTACAAACAATAAACTTAACAGTTCCTCCATTCTCCCACCAATCTCTCAGCTAAAGATATAATATTGTCTACATATACACGCTCTCCCCAAATATGCATCCATTTCGCTAAAGCCAAATAGACCACAAGAAGGCAAATGGTGTCACCCATCTCCTTCTTGGAACATAAACCTGCACTTCGGGATCCTCACTTCTACCACGCCTAAAGTAGTTCCAAAAGCTCTCCGCCGATTGAAAATCCCTCCATTTATATCCTGCTCTGTTCCATATCTCTCTGGTCACAGAGCAATAAAAAAATAGGTGATAAATGTATTCTTCTGCAGCATCACAAAAACAATATAATGTGTTAACCTGTTGCACCCATCTTTGTACATAGCTTCTTGTAGGTAGGTACTTTCTCCTAAACGATCACTAAATATTCTGATCCTCTATGGGATTCGAAGCTTCCAAATCATGCAGCAGTCCGTTCTCAAATCTCCATCCTCAACCTGTTATTCCTAACCCTAATCTATTCGAAGTCTTGAAAATATTGCACGAGACAAAATACATCTTAATCTAATCCTTAGTCATCTCTGTTTTGGGAATATGATATTTATACATATCAAGAGAATCTAGAAGTAAATCAATGCTAAGCATCTTTCCAATATGATGAAATGGGAAAAAAATAAATTGAATGTCTCTTCCTTCTACTTACTATACATGTCGATATGTTAATACTTCCTATTTCTTGATAATCATACAAATAAGGAAAACGTGTTCACTTACTTGGACCACTTAAATTTGGCAAATAGCATAAGCAACAGAAGGTGAAGAATTAAGAGCACACTTGCAAACTCTTTTGACACAAATAAGTCTTCCGAAACAAATTTAGTGTCAATAGACCTGTAAAGATAAATAGATCAGCGAGTGAACTTTGGCCGAAAAAGCAAGATGCATAATAAGACATTTACCTTAAAGAAGTCAAGTGACATTCTAAAGAAAGTAAAGCAAAAGTATAAGGACTGGACAATCAGGCAACAAATAGTATCAGCATAACGTTTAGATTATTAGAAGAAACATTACATGGAACTCATGAAAAGAAAAGGAAAAGAAGACTAGAGTAGTGGTTGTTGATTAATGATCTAAAACAGGCTTATGGGTGCTTCCAACAAATGAAACTAAGATATTTCTACTTTTTCAGAGTTAAGATACTTCTACTCTGCTCTAGAAAAGAACCTTTAATAATAGTAGGATGGCTATGCCCATACATAATCTGTTGGTTCTACCACTGTTAGCGAGACTGATAAGTAGAACATATATCCTATACTGCAATATTGTGCAAACCAATGCAAAATTAAGACAATAGATTGTATGCATTTATCTGGTTGTTGTAATGTGCAACTTACTTTTCATCTGGTACTGTGAATTTTAGTGATTATACAAGAATTGAAACTGCACATTAAGCAAGTGGTTTTGTCCATTAGTTCATATCTTTTGATGATAATGTCTAGCAAACCCGAAACACAAGGATATGAATGCATGCACTTGTAATATTAGCGGGATTTGAGTATGCAGCAGAAGTGGATGAAGATGCGCTCCAGATTGAAAGTTCTTGACATGTACTCAAGTGGAAATGACAGCAGGAAAGGCAGACCCGAAATGATCTGGAAATAGATGACGTTTACTTGTTTCAGGAAACACGCAAAATAGACAATTGACAAATACGAATGCGAAAAAAATTTAATATTCTTACCTGTATTAATGCAGCACCAAAGCAACGAAAACACCCTTGATATCTAGAGCCTACAACAGTTGTTTCCAACCATTAGCGGATAGTTGGAACTCAGAAATTACTTGCAAATTATGAAACCAAGAAGTGTAACTTAAACACAAATTATCTTATCTTTAACGACAGCAGAAAAAGAGGTGGAGCAAAAAGAAGCACATTCACCTTAACTGAGATGGCATCTTCGACTTAGCTCCCATAGGTAATCCACCCGGGGCAGCTATATGAAGAAAAATGGTCAATTCAAACTTAAAACAGGTTAAGTTGGAGGTTCAGGGAAGTACATACTTTTAAAAATCTTCAAGGAAATCAAAAGATCATGTAAGAATGTAAGTACCTAAAAACGATCAAACCTAGATGCCACTTTCGACAAAGAAGCAAAGCTAAGTGAAATAAGGTCACTGCAAAACAATCATTGAAGAGTAGAAGCATGAAAACAGAGTGAATTCTCTTTGACAAACAAAGCAACCCAAGAGCCCACAATGGAAGCTGCATAAAAATCTTATCAGTTAGTCCAAAAATAGACAACAATAATTGTAATGAGATGCACATAATAGTACAAAAAATAGATTCCGACATATGCTTGCGGTGTTTACCTACCACATCAGTCTTTAAATATATGAAGAAAATGACTGCTAGATTGGAATGAAATATATCCATTTCAACAATTATGCTTCATTGTGCATATTGTCAGATTACATTGATACCTGATACAAGAACATCTAAAGATCAAGAGTTACGAGTGATCATTCGTTCTTTTGTGCATAGGAGAAAAAAATGAAAAAAGAGCCGCCTTTATAAACTATATAATTGGTGCCCGAAAAGTTTGGCTTGCGAGATAATTTTAATTGACAAATTCATAGTTTTCTTCATCAACAACTCAAGCACATTGTCATGCATGATTGATTGAATCAAAGCTGGCTAACATTCTACCTGCGTCGGAAAAGCTTCCCCTCCAGTTGAATACTTCCCCTTCAGCCTCTTGGACGTCCGCTCTCCAGCTTGAAGAGTTCGGTCAGGCTCCACCGGTCGCCCGTGCTTCGTCTTCGGTCGACCGATCCTGACCTTCAACAACTTCCACTCCTCTACGGTCGCCCGCTGACTCACTTCAGCATCCTGGACGCCCCACCTCTGTGTGAAGCTCACCGTCAAGCTCCAACGGTCGTCCGCCACCTCCTGTGGCTGACCGTCCTTGATATGTCCATCAAGTCTCCGGGTCGTCCGCCACCTGTGGCCGACCGCTTGTCATCCTGGACCATCTTCAACTGCACCG
Organism: Pontederia paniculata; assembly: GCA_001647135.1. Taxonomy (NCBI): domain Eukaryota; kingdom Viridiplantae; phylum Streptophyta; class Magnoliopsida; order Commelinales; family Pontederiaceae; genus Pontederia; species Pontederia paniculata. The sequence continues at coordinate 77,504 of LTAE01000112.1, read as the reverse complement.
GTCGCCCGCTG
>LTAE01000112.1:56241-77097 GCA_001647135.1 Pontederia paniculata | reverse complement strand
CAAAGCTTCCTCTGACAGATCCTGGACGTCCACAGATTCCCTTCTGAAACCTCGGACGCCCACTGTCTGCTCCAGACAGTCTCGTACGTCCACTGACCTCCTGTCAGTTTCCTGAGACGCCCACACTCGCTCTTGCTGTCAGTTCACCTGGTCGACCGCCCTGTCCTCCTCAGACTTCGGACGACCTATGACAGACTCCATCAGTCGACCACCTATCTTGCGGTCGTCCGATCCTCAGCCTCCATGGCTCCATCAGCTGACAGACTCCTGGGCGCCCACTTGTCTTCTCTCCAAGCCTCCGGACGTTCTTTGTCTTCGCCTGATGTCATCCGGTCGCCCGCTCTCAACTTGCGGTCGACCACTCCTCTGTTGCCTTCTGCTCTGGGCGTCCACTGCCTCCATCCTGAGCCACGTCCACTCCTTAGCCTGATAGTTGATAAGTAGTTTTTATATAGATAATTTTGTGCCCAAATACTTGGTAATCGAATAGGTATAGAGAAACACGGGTGGATATACCAATGGCCCTGTGTCCCCTTTGAGTTTGATTACTATAAACGAAGCAAATCGCTTCAAAAGATTCAAACTTTACTAAGCAACAATCCTCACCTGCGACATGTACGCATCTACGTCTATCTTAATCGGAAACAGATCAAAGTTTTTGCTCAACAAACGCAAACAAAAGAAAAAAAAATTGGAGTGATTGGATCAAAATATAAAATTGCTTACAAGGAACGAAGGCGATGATGAGAGCGACCAAGACGGCGTCGAGGACCAACAGCGCCGACGCGAAGAGCGGCCTCGAGACCATGCGGCCGCTGAGGGACGGATTCCGGCCATCCATTCGAAGACCGGTGGCCGGCGTCGCCGTCGAGCTCCCTCGCCGCGATTGCAAAAACATCTTAGTATTGGGCCTAACACTCATTGGGCCGAGAAGGATTTTAATCATCTTACTGGGTCGTAAAATAAGGAGGTAGAAGAGGCCCATTTGGATTACAAACGGCCCATCAGTGATCGCATCCTTGTTGTAATAAATGGAAATGCGAGAAAAAAAAAAACGATTCCTGCAACCCTATTAATTTTGTGGTTCACCGTCGCGTCTCCAATTCCGGCGTCGACCGCCGGAGAGAACCGTAAGGCGGCGGAGGTCATCTCGCGTGGTTTCTGCCGGGAGAACAGAGCCGGCCGTCGGTGAGTTCGTCGCCTGCCTCTGTCATTCATAGGGTTGGTGGTTTTCTCTGTCGCACTTCCTCATCCACTTGATCCGCTCATTCTGTTGGAAGGAATTTTATCTGTTCTGTTGTGGAAACTATACATTTCTGGATCGGTTGGACTTCCGAAAGCAAATGCGCAGCTTTAGCCATGAAGGCATGGGGGATTTCTGTGTTGTTGGCATGAAAGGGGTGAAAATTGAGCAATGTGTTTGCTTTGAGGTGTAGGTCAAATACTTCATCTGCAGAGTCTTGTGCTAAATGATCCTTGCGTGGTATCAGGGTTATTTATTAATTTTAGGAATAAAGTAGTGCATTTAACCATGATAGACTGGTTCATGTGGCAGACAAATTAGAGTGTTTTTTTCATTTTAGGAGCAGTAAGATTGAAAGAGATTACTTTTCTGATGCTCCTTTGTCTTTGCAATTAATGTAAATATCCGTGGTATTTTTTTTTTCCAATTTCTTTTATGCAAATCAAGCTTCTATTTTATGAGTCAGATGAATGGTACATGGTGTTAAGCATTTTGGGCTGCTTGATCTTTCTTTGCATCTTTTATTTGATTGCCATTATCTAATTATCTGGCAAGCCCTCAAAGAAATGCATTTTGCTTATGCTGAAACGTGGACTTTTTTTTTTAATCAGTAAGCTGAAATGGCTACATTGATGTTTATGTTGTGCTCCACAGTTAGTTTGACTGAAGAAAATCTTTTGACGATTATGGGAAGCAAAGGTCATATCCCTCCGCAATTAAGGCGGCCACTTCCTGGTTCTGGCTACCCGGATCCATTTGGTCCAGGCTTTCATCCTCCACCTGGTGCCTTCCATTTTGACATGTTGCCACCTCCAGAAATTATGGAGCAAAAGCTTGCCACACAACATATGGAAATGCAAAGACTTGCAACAGAAAATGGCAGACTTGCAACTACACATTCTTCTCTGAGGCAGGAACTAGCTGTTGCCCAACAGGAATTGCAGAAATTACAGAGTCATATGGTTGCCGCAAAATCTGAGCAAGAGCAACAAACTGGCATGCTCTTGGATAAGATTGCTAAGATGGAAGCAGACTTGAAATCATCTGACACTGTTAAAGTGGACTTGCAGCAGGCTCATGCAGAAGCACAGAACTTGTTTGCAGCTAGACAGGATCTTTCCTCTCAAGTACAAAAAATAAATCAGGATTTGCAGAGAAGTCATGGAGATGCCCAGCAAATTCCAGCTTTGGTTGCTGAACTTGAAGCTGTCAGACAAGAATATCAACAGAGCAGGTTCAATCTCGTTTCAATTTTCAGTGTTGGGTGTATTTCAATTTATTCATTCATGTAAAGCTTGAGAATTTTAATAATTCCTTTGCATTTGCAGAGCTACATATGATTATGAAAGGAAGCTCCGAATTGATCATCATGAATCACTTCAAGTAATGCAAAAGAACTACGCCTCTATGGTTAGTGAAGTGGAGAAACTCCGAGCTGAACTGACAAATGCCACTATCCTTGACAGAAGTAGCAATAATCCTTTAGGTGTGATGTCTATTTTTTTCTCATCATTTGTAATTATTTTTCAACGATAACTGAAATTGTGAATCTTTTCCTTTTTTTGCTTTTAAAAATGTAGGTGCACAAATAGCAGCAACTGCTCCTTTTAAGGATACCACAACATCTAATCATTCAGTTGGCGCAAGTTCTTACGGGGAAAGCTATGGCATTTCACAAGTAAGCATCTTGACATTATATACACAATATAATAAATCGATTACATCATTTTCTCTATGTTCTATTGTTGATTCAGCGGAGGGAAGATGTAGGAGTCGTATCTATTTTTATATTCTATCACCAAAAACTGTTTTCCTCATTGGTCCTTCAATTTATGATGGTCACCTTACCAATGTTCTATGTAATGTGGTTTTGATTCAAACTGCAGAGAAATGGACCTTCTGGTAGCTTAACTGAGCATGCAGGAAATTCAGCTGGACCTGCCTCTGCCCGGGTCGGATATGATACAAGCAGAGGCCCCAGTCATGATGCTTCAAGGTCTTTTGGTTACAATGCTTCGAGGATTGCCGCATATGATGCAACTCGAGATGACAGCTATGACGGACCTAAAGGCACTGTTTATGAAACCTCCAAAGGTTCTGGTTATGATGCTCCTAGAGCAGCAGGTAATCAGGCAACAGCTGCAGCTGGGAACAGCCCCACCACTCATGGTTCAATACAAGCTCCATCATCCTATGGTGGAGCACAACCTTCATTGGTCTATGGATCTGGGCAGCAATCGATGTATGGTTCACAGCAACCTTCTTATGGATCACCTCAGCAACCAACCTATGCGCCAACACAGCATTCAGCATATGCATCAGCGCAGTATCCAACCTATGGTTTAACCCAGCATCCAGCTTCTGGATTAGTCCAGCAGTCATCCTATGCATCAGGCCAGCAACCAGCCTATGGATCTGCGCAACAGCCAACCCATGGATCAGCACAGCAACCTGCTTATGGATCAGGACATCAACCAACCCACGGATCAGCTTTCCAGCCATCTTATGGATCAGAACAAACTTCATCTCGTGCTGGAGGTTATGAAGCACCTCGCAGTGGGAATTACTCTTTACGAAGATAAATAGGATTAACTCTTACACAGTTCCTGTCAGTTCCCAAAGACTCGTAATTTTTTTATCGTGACCCTCCATTCCCTGTAATCTAGGTTTTGGAGTTTTGCTCCTCTTAGATGAAAAGAAACTAGTTTCATGGTTAAGGGTTTTGGGATCAAAGAATGTTCCTGATGATTTACAGGCATAGGAAGAAGTGCACGCTGGTTGACCTTCTTTCCTATGAGTCTGTAATTCATATTGATGTAAGGCGTTGAAACTGGAAGGCTTCTCCTTTGACATTTGAATTCAAGAACCACTGTGGTTCAATGGGCATATAAAAAACTTGATTTGAGATATTGCATCCTCTCAGAACAAAGTGTTTTCTTTTATGAGAGAGAAAGAAGGAAGTTGATGCTTCATCACTGATTTTCTTTGCAAGAAGCTTGTTCTGTTGTCAGTTCAAGTTTTGCTTCATGTGCCTATTCTGTTTTCTCCTAATGAGTGCCTGTATTGTTGGTTATCTTCTTTCAGAAAATGTTTATTTGTGGGGAAATAGAGATTGTGTTTTGGCACACAAACATTTGCTACTTGCAAATATTAATTTCTTTCTTACGAAAGCCTGATTTGATGGTACAGAACAATATGGTTTGAACTTGCATCAAATCATTTTGTTGACTGCTCTTCAACTGAATCGAGTAGCTGCCTCAGTTGAATTTCCATCGTTCATACAGCGACCTTGGCATTTATTTTACCTGGCTATTGCAAGTTCTGATCAAATTGATTCTTAGCTTAGCTTCTATATTTTTCTCCGCCAAAGAAAAGAAATGCTCTTGCGGGGAAACTAAGTAAGATGTCGGAGGAGCGAAACATATGAGATCACAAACGTAGATTGCTTGCGGCTAAATATGGTGGCCACTTTTACGAGTGTTATGAAAAATAGGCGAGAGAGAGATAAATACAGAGCAGACACATGGATTTACGAGGTTCACCCTTAACTGGGCTACGTCCTCGGGCGGCGGCTAGAGTTGTTTCTTTGATGTGAAAAAACAGCAGATGATACAAGATATTGAAATTCAAAATGTAGGAAGTTTATATATGGACTCCCAATACAAAATAAGAAATATAAGCCCTAAGACTGTCTAGGTTTCGGAAGGGCCCCGTATGGGACGGGCGGCTTTGCCGCCCCAAATATTCGACGGCTGTGATGCACAGGGGGTCATATGAGTTTCCACTGGGTTAAGATTCAAGACATTATCAACAACGAGAAAAGGTAGAGTAAATGTGCGGGGACTACCTTATGTGGAAGCGGATTAGGGTCCGTCACAAAAGGAGACCTTTGGCTAGGAACACCTGAAATCAAGACGACCGGTCAGTCAGTCCAAAGACTTATCCGGTCGTCGAAGAGAGTCCTGTTAAGGGATATCCCCCGGATTTCGACATGTCTACTCTCGCAAACATGGAACTAAAGGAGGAACTGAATTGATAGAATAGAACAGGCAACTCACCCAGAGCAAGGGCACACGCCATTCGTGACTCTTTCTCTCTTGATATATACTCTGAAATCTCTCAGGCTTGAAACAGTCATCAGGAGCTTTTGCCAGTGTCATATGAAGATGTTCATCTTAAACTGGGGAATCGAAGCAAAATGTGCACCTAATTCTGTGTCCTAATTTTGAACATTGAGTTGTCACTGCAATGATTTATATAGATGTGGATCACTTCAAAGCAGTACCCATAGTACAAAGGGAGATACCACCTTTGGAATGATGCAATCTTGAAACTATATATTCGAATCTCCTGATGAATATAGTTTTTTTCAAAAAAAAAAAAAATTAATCGCATGATGTTAACATGGAAGATTAGATGATGATTCCTTTCATGTATAGCTAAATTAAATTATTATAAATTGGTCGCCCTTATGCTCACCATCTACATCAAATGGAGACCTGCTTCACAATATATTCATATCTAAAATTCTTCTTTTTTACTTCTGGATGATTAGCCATCACATGTCCTTATTCTTTCTGATATTTGCTTCCGGGGCTATGCATTGATGTTTTTGAACTCTTTGGCCCTGTTTGATTTTAAAAGGTATTCTTCATAGATTATTATTTTTTAATTACTCTCTATTTTTATTCCTGGTATAATTAATATTGTGTAGCTCATCAGAAAAAAAGGTTATTTAATTCAAGTATAAAGAATAAAGCTTTAATCTTGGATTTCCGTTTCACCCAATGTAACTAAGGCCCTGTAAACATAGACCTCAGCTAACCAATGTAACTAAGGCCTCTTGTGATCAAAGATTCTTTTATTATGATTTAGGTTCATAATTAACCATATTATACACTTTCCATAAATTAACTAATAATAACTCAAATTTACTAAATAAATCATACATATATATATATATTATTAATTATTAAGAAATCTTAGTTCAAGAGAGGCCTCATGCATTTGCTTTATCTTAATATTAAGGTGACTGACACGAGTCATGCACGCTAATGCTAACACTTAGGCCGACTTTGGCAAGTAGGACAAAACATTCTCTGAATTTCGAATAATTTAATTTAACCAATTAAAATTAATAAACTAAAAAAAATAAGTTCTACAATTATTTGAATGAATCATATGATAATAAAAAAAATTAAATTAATTAGTTGGATAAATGAATTAGCTATAAATTAAAAAAATAAAATTAGTTTGAAACATAATTTTTTTATAAATCATAATAAATAATATAAAATTTATCTTTTAGATAATATATAAAATATTTCATTACGCTTAAACAAAAAATAAATGTTAATTAAGCCTAACTTAATATAAAGTTAAAATATAACATTTAAAATTAAACGTTAATAATTAAAACTAAAAGGTAAATATAAAAAAAATTGAAAACTTAAACTAAAATAATTTTGGATTTATATTATTGATTAGTATAAAATTAAAATTTAAAGTTTAAAATTAAATATTGATAATTTGAATTAAAAGGTAAATATAATATACGTTTTGTTAAAGTTAAACTAAAAATAATTTTACAATTATATTGCTGATTGGTATAAAATTAAAATTTAACATTAGATAAACATTGATAATATAAATTAAAAGGTAAATATAACATATAAGTTAAATTAAACTAAATATAATTTTATTATCGAGTTAATAGAAAATTAAATTTAAATATTAATAATTTAAATTAAAAGTAAAGTTAAAATATAAATGAAAAAAATTAGAAAGAGGAGAGAAAAAAAATAAAACTAAAGAAAAAAAACTGCCACATCAAGAGAAAAAATGCAAAAAAAAAAAGAAAAAAAAGGTGGTAAAACATGTAACCATTAGGTTGCTGCAAGTAGGAACCTGATGATTAGAATACGTCTATCACGTGATTCTTTTTTAGATTCTGTCAAACGTCACATCATTATCGTTTGGTAGAAACTGGTGAAACCTGATTAAGTTTTAGTTGCCAAATTAGATGTTAAAAATCATGACATATATTTTATGCATTTTATACTATATTATTTAAATTCATATAAATATATATATATATTTCATTCATATTATGCCATAATGTATTATTTATTTTTAATCATACACATTATCATCTCTTATGATATAACAAGTGTATAATAAACACTTAATTATTTTTAAGTGAAATGTGCTTATTATATTATTTATGTATGACATGGGATTTACAAAAATTATATCGTAATATTATATTTTTGGTATTCATGCACGTTATCATAAATTATAAATATGTTTTTCTTTAAATTTGCATGACATTTGATTTATGCATATGGTTTTTTGTGCACTTATTATATATTCATATGCATAAAAATGCATATGATGCGTTTTTTAGTTAATCGTGGTATTCTAAGTGTAAGAATATCACATTTAGTTAAGTTTCTAGAGGTATTTAATTTCATGCACATAATTAGTTAATATTTTACTCTAACACATGTAATAGTAATATGCACATATTTTGTACATAACATAGTATGAAATTTAGAATACCAATTACATTTATTTGTGGAATTATATATGTGCATATAGAACTATAAATGCAATGTCATGCAAATTATGTGGTTATGAATAACTATGAAGTTCATTCACATAATCATGTTAAATTATTTTCAAAGTGTATATTTGTCACACTTGGTTAAATTTTCATGTAAAATTTAAAAAATATCATAATTTAATTTATTATGATATTTGATTTTCATAAGAATTTATTTTTTTATGTAAACAAATATGTGCATATGGATTATATTATAAAATCACATTATTTATGTAAATATTTTTTTTACACATGGCATAATTTTGAGATGTATAAATTTTACATTGAAATCAGTTAACATTGTTATATGCATTGTATGCATGATCTTATGTACATAATTAAAATTATGTGAAATTTATTTGGATTAAATTAAACTCAGGTGACAATAATATACACATGAAAATATGATTATTGAAGTGGTTCTTGTCATACTTATGACAATGAAAATAATGTAAACAAATAATATTCATGTAACTACATGTGAATGAATTGTATGATTTTTTTTATATGCCTAGTATGCATTCATTTCTTATAATTTATTCCATGTATGCTTTTATGCATGTGTGTTATGAATGTGACATATAGTGGTGAACATGGGTTTGACCCGACCCAATCAACTCCGTCAATCCGACTCGACCCGATTATTTTTTAATCGGGTTAATTCAGGTCACTATCTTGAATCGGGTCAAACCCGACCCGATTCGATTAATTTTGGATCGAGTAACGAGCTGAATGTTTAATTATCCGATAATTCAAAACTTGACCTGAAATGATCCAAAATTATAATATTAATATAATAAAAAATTATGAAGTAATATTAAAATTATTTATATTTTAATAGTTTCAAGATTTTTTTATTATTAGTTTTATTTATTTTATTTTTTTAAGCTTTTTTATTCATCAGATATATTAAAATATTGATGTTAAAAATTTAATATTTCAATCCGATGACCCGATTCGACCCAATCCGAAAGTTTTCGGGTTGGGTTGGATCGATTTCAATTTTTTTTATCTTAACTCAATCCAACCCGACCCGATATTATTATTTTTGGGTCGGGTCAAATTTTATTTCAAACCCGACCCATTATCATCCTTAGTGGCATATTTCACAAAATTTAGGAACTCAAATTAAAATGATACTTGACTAACCAAATAGGATTAGTATCTGTTTTGGGCCACAAACTCATGGCCTAAGAAGGATTTTATTCATGTTATTGGACCGGGCTAATCAAGAGGAAGAAGAGGCCCATTTGGACTACAAATGGCCCATCAGTGATCGCATCTTTGTGGTAATAAAATGGAAATGCGAAAAAAATAATAATAATAAAGGTCGGTTCTCTTCTTGCAACCCTATTAATTTTAGTTCACCGTCTGAGGAGCTCCACAGCTGCTGCCGCGCCTTTGACGCCGGCGTCGACCGCCGGCGAGAACCGTAAGGCGGGGGTCATCTCGCGTGCTCTCGGCCGGGATAACGGAGCAGCCCGTTGGTGAGTTCGTCGCCCGCCTCTGTCATTCGTAGCGTTGGTGGTTTTCTCTAGCGCATTTCCTCATCTACTTGATCCGCTCATTCGTTTAGAAGAGGTTTTATCTGTTCTGCTGTGGAAAGGAAACGTTTCCGAATCGGTTGGACTCCCGAAAGCAAATACGCAGCGGAATTCTAATGTTGTTGGCAAGAAAGGGTGAAAATTGAGCAATGTGTTTGCTTTTTAGGTGTACGCCAAATACTTCATCTACAGACTTGTGCTAAATGAGTGCCAGGGTTTTTTTATTAATTTGGGAATACAGTAACGCCTGCCTTAGACGGGAAAATTGGATTTTACCATGTTAGACGGGCTCATGTTGGGGTGGACAAATTAGACTTTGTTGTCATTTTAAGAGCCTTAAGATTGAAAGAGATTAGTGAAATAGTCTCTCTCTCCAAAAAATATGTTTTTTTATTGATGCACAAAGAAATATTTTGTTGCCAATGAACAAGATAATGAGGAATTGTCCATATGTAAAATCATCATTATTAGGATGGATCCTCTCCACATAAAAGGGGAATCTTTTGTTACAATAGAACTTTTCTGTGCTCCTTTGTGTTTGCAATTTATGTAAATATCCGGGGTATTTTTTTTTTAACTTCTGTTATGCAACTCAAGCTTCTATTTTATGAGTCAGATGAATGGTACATGGTGTTATGCATTTTGATCAGCTCTATCTTTCTTCACATTTTTATTTGATTGCCATTATCAAATTATCTCTCGAGCCCTCGAGAAAATGCATTTTTTATGCTTAAGCTGAAATGTCAACTTTATTTTTCGGGAAGCTGAAATGCCTATTTGATGCTTATGTTGTGCTTAACAGTTAGTTTCACTGAAGAAAATCTTTAACCATTATGGGAAGCAAAGGTCATCTCCCTCCGCAACTAAGGCGGCCACTTCCTGGTTCTGGCTACCCGGATCCATTTGGTCCAAGCATTCACCCTCCACCCAGTGCTTTTCCTTTTGACATGTTGCCACCTCCAGAAATTATGGAGCAAAAACTTGCCACACAACATGCGGAAATGCGAAGACTTGCAACAGAAAATGACAGACTTGCAGCTACACATTCTTCTCTGAGGCAGGAACTAGCTGTTGCCCAACAGGAATTGCAGAGATTACAGAGTCACATGGTTGCTGCAAAATCTGAGCAAGAGCAACAAACTGGCATGCTCTTGGATAAGATTGCTAAGATAGAAGCAGACTTGAAATCTTCTGACGCTGTTAAAGTCGAGTTGCAGCAGGCTCATGCAGAAGCACAGAACTTGTTTGCAGCTAGGCAGGATCTTTCCTCTCAAGCACAAAAAATAGATCAAGATTTGAAGAGGAGTCATGGGGATGCCCAGCAAATTCCAGCTTTGGTTTCTGAACTCGAAGCTCTCAGACAAGAATATCAACAGTGCAGGTTCCAATCTTGTTTCAATTTTCAGTTTTGGGTGTATTTCATTTTCTTTGTTCATTGTTAATGCTTGAGAGTTTTAATTATTCCTTTGCATTTGCAGAGCTACATATGATTATGAAAGCAAGCTCCGAATTGATCATCATGAACCACTTCAAGTAATGCAAAAGAACTATGCCTCTATGGTTAGTGAGGTGGAGAAACTTCGAGCTGAACTGACAAACGCCACTAGCCTTGACAGAAGTAGCAATAATCCTTTAGGTGTGACTTCTATATTTTTTTTCTCATCATTCGTAATTATTTTTCAACGATAATTGAAATTGCAGATCTTTTCCCCTTTTTTTTTGCTTTTGAGAATGTAGGTGCACAAGTAGCAGCAAATGCTCCTTTTAAGGATACCACAACATCTGGAAATCATTCAGTTGGCGCAAGTTCTTACGGGGAGAGCTTTGGCGTTTCACAAGTAAGTATCTTGACGTTATATACAAACAATATAATTTATAGATTACATCATTTTCCCTATGTTCTATCATTAACTCAGCGGAGGGAAGATGTAGGAGTCATATCTACTTTTATATTCTATCACTGAAAACTGTTTTCCTCATTGGTTCTTCAATTTATGATGGTCATCTTGCCAATGTTCTATGTAACATGGTTCTGATTCAAACTGCAGAGACATGGACTTTCTGGTAGCTTAACTGAACATGCAGGAAATGCAGCTGGACCTGCCTCTGCCCGGGCTGGATATGATGCAAGCAGAGGCCACAGTCATGATGTTTCAAGGTCGTTTAGTTACAATACTTCGAGGATTGCCGCATATGATGCTTCTCGAGATGGCAGCTATGATGGACCTAAAGGCACTATTTATGAAACCCCTAAAAAAGGTTCTGGTTATGATGCTCCTAGAGCAGCAGGTAATCAGGCAACAACTGCTGCTGGGAACAGCCCCATCACTCATGGTTCAATTCAAGCTCCATCATCCTATGGTGTAGCACAACCTTCATTGGTCTATGGATCTGGGCAGCAATCGATGTATGGTTCACAGCAACCTTCTTATGGATCACCGCAGCAACCAACCTATTCGGCAACACAGCATTCAGCATATGCATCAGCGCAATATACAACCTATGGTTTAACCCAGCATCCAGCTGCTGGATTAGTCCAGCAGTCAGCCTATGCATCAGGCCAGCAACCAGCCTACGGATCAGCGCAGCAGCCAGCCCATGGATCAGCACAGCAACTGGCTTATGGATCAGGACATCAACCAACCCACGGATCAGCTTTCCAGCCATCTTATGGATCAGAGCAAAATTCATCTCGTGCTGGAGGTTATGAAGCACCTCGCAGTGGGAACTACTCTTTACGTAGATAAATAGGATTAACTCTCATTCAGTTCGTCAGGTCCCAGAGAGATCTCCTCGCATTTTTTTATCGTCAGCCTACAGTCCCTGTACTAGGTTTTGCTCCTCCGAAATGAAAAGAAACTAGTCCCATCGTCATTGGTTTTTGGGATCAAAGATGTTCCTGATGATTTACAGGCATAGGAAGTGCACACAGCATGACCTTATTTCCGAGTCTGTAATTCATATTGCTGTAAAGCGTTGAAACTTGAGAACTTCTCCTTTCACATTTGACTGATTGAAGAACCACTGTAGTTCAATGGGCTCATGGAAAACTTGATTTGAGATATTGCATCCACTCAGAACAAAGTATTTTTCAGAGAGAGAAAGAACAAAGTTGATGCCTCACCACTGATTTTCTTGGCGAGAAGCTTCCGTTCTCAGTTCATGTTTTGCTTCATCTGCATACTCTATTTTGTCCTAATGAGTGGTTGTATTGTAGGTTATTTTCTATCAGGAAAGGTTTATAATGTTGTCTAACATTTGTGGGGAAATAATTATTGTGTGTTATAGTACAGAAACGTCTGCTACTTTTAAATATTAAATTCTTTCTTATGAAGCATGATTTTGATACTACTGAACAATATTGTGTGAACTTGAAGCATCAAATATATGTTGACAGCTTTTCAATTGAATCGATTCATGTTTAAGTGAAACTTTGCTGGCATTCAATCTGGCTCCTTATTTGGAAAACTATTATATTTTTTTTTTCGCAATCTTTGATGTATTCTCAAACCTGGGGCCTACTTTGGCTAAAGATGATATAGGGGTTGCTACCTCAGTTGAATTTCTTCGTTTATGCAGCACCCTTGGCAGTTATTTTACAGTGCAAAGTACAGTCCTCTTCCTTACATACCATTCTGCAATCTCTCTTGGCACCTACTCTGTAACTCTCTCAGGCTTGATGACAGCCATCAGGAGCTTTTGCCAGTTATGAAGTAGTTGATCTAAAGGGCATCAAAGCAAAAGGTGCACCTAATGCTCTGTGGCCTAATTTCGAACATTTGAGTTGTCACTGCAATGTTTTAGGTTATATGATATATCACTAAGATGTGATTATCAGTTAAAGAAGTTCAGCACCCATGGTACAAGGGGAGGAGACCACATTTGGAATGAATAAATGAAGCCTTCATTTGGTGTTTTCTTGTGTTTTCTTTTTGCATTAGATAATGCAATCTTGAGAATATATATTATAATCTCCTCATGATTATTTTTTCTAAAAAAAGTGACATAACACTCCCAATCGCATGATAAATATGAAATATTAGATGATGATTCCTTTCATGTATAGTTAAATTTAACTATTATAAAGTTGTCCTTTTGTGCACCATCTGCATCAAACGGGGACCTGATTCACAAGATTCATATCTTTAATCCCTCTTTTTTAGTTTTCGATGATTAACCATTATCTGAACTCTTTTTCCCTATAGCACACTTTTTATAATGTACGAGAAAATAACGACACTTGTTATTTTTTTCACAACAGAGAATATTGATACTTTCTGTATAGATGCACTATACATTTATTTCTTCATATATATATGAGGGACAAAGGAATATATAGCGTATTTGTGCAAGAAGTATCGATATTTTCTGTACAAGTAAATAGTAATTAAATTACTTTTTATAAAAAATATCGTTATTTTCTGATGCGCTACACGTGCTACGTTAAAATCGTGCTACGCGCATCTTATCCCCTATATATATATATATATATATACATATTAGAGAATAATGTGAAACAGCCCACAAACATAGACCTCACCTAACAGATAAAAGGCTTCTCATGATCAAGATTCTTTCTTCCTGATATTTATTAGTATATTTTAATTAAACTGTGTGATCACACCAAGCAACTCCAGAAGATTTGAGACACGGACTCAAAGCTAAAAGTTCAGATAATTCTGAATTTTCCAGCATATCATCTGCGAATTGGTTGTGCCAAACAAGACAGCTTGTATCCAGTCTCTTGATTGATTACTAGTCACTTGATCTCTGCAGGGATCAGAAGACTTTGCCTGTTCAGTATAATTTTCTTTGCTGCAGATCTTCTTTACAGAAAATTTTCCAGGCAACCAATTAATCCAGTTTCCATGAGCTGTGTCCAGCCAAACAAGGCCTTTTATGCTGCATAGGAAGGTTGTCAATTAAAGTAAATCAAGCTCAGTGTTCAAAAGGCAGTCTTTGCAAGCTTGAGGATAATTATATTATGGTCTCCAGGTTCTGATCCAACATAGATTTTATTTCAGTAGTCCAATGAGATAGAATCTGAAACCCATGTTGTAAAACCCAGGCCAGTCGGTCGGACCGATGTTCGGGATTTAAAACGGGCCATGGGTCACTCAAAATTCGGAGTGTCAATTGGACCGCTTTGATCTGGTCAAATCCGATCAAAACCCGGGTTGAACCGCTCAACCCGACGGATTTGACCAACTTGGCCAAAAAAATATTTGTCTTTCAAATAATAATAATAATAGTAATAGAATCTTAGTTTATTTTTCTAGAGTTAAATAATCTACTTTGTAATATAATTAAATTTTAAATAATTATATTAAATAAAAAAAACTTAATGAATCAATCGAGCATATTAATATTTAATAATTATCTCATATTTATCTTTAGTCCTTAAGCACTATTACAAATTATGAGTTAAAACTAAAAACTATCATGTCATTATAACTAATAATATAGGCTCATGTATTTTGATTTTACACCTAATTTTTATTGTAGTGACCGGACGTGGTCATTTTTCTTACAATTTCTTTTTTTTATATTAATTTATTATTATTCGGTTCAACCATCTGATCCGATCGGTCCGACCTGACATGTCAAACTATCCGAGTCAATGTGCGAGTCGGGTTTTAAAACATTGTATGAAACAATACACAAAACACAGGAGATGCTTCAATACAAATATATCATGATATAGTTCACTTTGAATTGCACCATCAATACAATACAATTTTGGTTCATTTGCATCTGCATAGATAGATATATATACACAGTTATGTTCAATTTGCTATATGTGAACTTATTAACTTGATGAAGAATTATACCAGTCAAACAGTGAAAGCAGAGAACTTGGAATCATGCCACTGTCCTTTTCAGAGGTTTTACCAGGGGGATCTCCATCTCCACCACCCATCCACCTCTCAAGCTCCAACTGATTCGATTGAATACTCACCGTTCAAAGCACTTGTACTGCACCCAGACAATGGAATCAAATAAAGGCTCCTTCCCCCTTCTACTGGCACTCCTCAATCCCAGGTCCCCTTGGCTATATATATGGAGGAGCTGCATGAGTTCTTTCAAGCCTAAGAAGCCATCCATATCTCCACAGAGGAGCTCCTTGGGAGTGTAAAGGCAGAGTTTCCAGATAACTGAAGAAAAATATGGGAGGAATTCAATCTTCTTCTTGCTTTTTCTCCAAGTCCCAGCACAGGAATGATGAAACTGACAGGGAGACAAGGTACACCTCCAGAAAGATCCGGCCGAGCGACGAGGACCGGGGGAGGTACGTCGGAGAGCCGGACGTGGACAAGAAGGCCTCTGCCTTCATTGCCAAGTTCCATGAGTCCAGGTTCATGGAACTTGAGAGCCAGACTGTGGCAGTTTAGCCTTCTTTGGACTCTCTTTCTCTCATGTCATCTTTGCCAGCTTTCTTAATCTTTCCTCCCTTCCTGCCTAATTGTTGTCTACCATTTGTTATGGCTTCAAGCCTTGTATCTTCAAACTAGTTAGCTTGATGTGTGCCTTTGTTGGTATATATTATGTATATGTATGTATTCAGCAACTACAAAGAAATAACATTGTGTGACATTAATTTGTTGTATGTGATATATGAACTTGATGTGTTCTTGCATTGGGTAATGTTGTCTAGAGATTTCATGCATATGAGCTTGTGCAGTGGTTCAGCAGTTTTTACTGTGTTGCTATCTAAACATGTCACCCTTGATGGAATTTATGCTGCTTTCTCATGAGATCAAGAATGGAAAGTTTTTGCATTCATGTAGAAACTACAAGTATAACATAGCATCATAACATTGTTTGTGAGGGAAATGACTAATAAACTAACTTTTCTTTCTGTTGTTGGAGTAATATGATCTGCATGAGGATATATCATGGTGTTAATATTATTGGTATATGTTTAGTAACATGAAATTTAATCTGTATGGTAATATAATTGTTTGTTCTTCCAATATTTCTTTGTCTTGTACTTTGTACTTGATGTACCTCTTGCAAAGCAGTCCAGTTAAGGCACAATATCACATTTAATTTTAGAAATATGGACAATAAAAAAGAGAAAATGGTGTATTTTCTTCCTGATAGATACATGGAAAATTATGCTGGTAGTCACTGTTATGATATCAAATAAAAGAATGGTTTATGATTTCTGTAGTAAAAAAGTTTAGATTTTTTCTTTAATGAATTATGGATTCATTCTGATAAATTTATATACCAATAATGGCATCCTCTTGTTTATATGTTTTGCTAGCTAGTGGCAAACCCAAGATCTATTTAAATACATTTATTGTACTTTTTATTTTACATATTTTGGAGTAGTAAAAAGTCATACTATAATTTTGACAAAAAAGAAGTAATAGATTATTACATGGATCATGGTTTCCATGAAAGTTAAGCCATCAATACTTAATAAGCTTTATGATGCATAGTTCCATAGCTAATCAATTCTTTAAACCTTTATGTTATCTTACAACCTGCAAATAATTATTCCCCAGCTAGCAAATATACATTAAATAAATTATAAGGAGCCTCGAATTTGTTTGACTACTCATGTCAACATCCACCAGTTTGTATGCAGCACTATGTGTAGTAGCAATTGGCACAAGCTGTAAGATGGATAAGCATATCAAAGCTAAAGTGTTTGCTTAACATAATAGAGCCTCAGAAAATTTCTAATTCTTTCTTCTTTCTCTTTCTCTTTCTCTTTCCTGGAAAGTGCTCTTTTTCATGTTTTTGTTCCTTCCTACCAACTTCTCTCCTTTGAAAGTTAATCTAATCCCATATGGTTCATGAGTTATATTAGCTTTAATTAAGATGCCATTAGTGCTCAAAACAAATCTGAAAAGCATCCAAACCATGTGGTGTTAACTCTTAATTCAAAAGGAGTATCTTGGTGCTAAATTTGGACCAAATAGAGCCTCAGGATCTTGGTGCTTTCTTCTTTGTTTCCTTCTGGTTTCCTTTAATTAATTAACATAACATAAGCAAGTTGGTGATCTTATAAATCCAAAGTTGCCTCTCAACAGAATATATACCTGTGTTACTGAGATTGAATTGCCTCAGATCCATGGGTTTTGTAAAAACATGTTAGACATGATCTTTCTACTTGCAGGGTTGCCTGATTCCTGCATGGGGGCCATGAACAGCATAATACGATACTTCTTTCGTATTCCTTGCGAGCCGATTCAAACCTCGATACAACTTTAACTAATATCACAGCAGAAAATATACACACATAATAGTATATTTGTCATCAGAAGTATCTGAATTCTCAGCCATTCTGGTTCACCCAAAGGGCTCAGATGCTGCTAAGCATTGCAGATCCTGATTGATGTTGTTGGTCTGGGTCTTTGCCTCTGAAGAATATTGAGCAAACAGAAATATCTCCAACTTTTCTAACAGGAATTGTTTACCCATCCTTTCTCCCCTGATCCCTGGGGGCTAATACTCACCACAGTGCTCAAAATCCAGGATATTTGAAAATGCCCGGGAATATTTTCTCAGGCCCAAAGACTTGCCAAGAAGAAAAAAAATATCCTTGGTGAAAGTGTGAAACATTAACACCTCTCTCTCTCTCTCTCTCTCTCTCTCTGATCAGTGGCACCCACATTTGCTTCCCTCTCCTACATTCTTTTCCCCTCTTTATGATGATTGGCACTGATACTGAGCAGGAAAAGAAAAGGTGATGCTCAATTGCATGCATGCATGTTGCTCCTGCACTGCTTAAACTTGGAGGGCTCTCATTTGTTTTGAGTGTGTGAGAACTTTTCCACTTCTCACATTCTCCAACAATTATCCACCAACCATTAATTCCCCCTCCATGAATCTCATTGACTGCAGCCATCCACCACTCCATGATCAGAATTTTACTAGCTGTCTTCCATTTTCCTATTTCAATCAGATCAAACTAAGCACCAAAATTAGAAATACATGTGTATCAAGTCTTAAAGGTAGCTAAGCTAGAGATGAAAAGACAGGCAGTGTTCTTTCAGTCTTCTATATATGCATTTTTTTTTATTGTTAGAGATAGCAGATGGAGACTGATCATCCAATTTCTATTGGCGCCGATCCAACTCGGCGGTGAGTTGGCGGGGGGTTGCAGGGGGCAGTGCCCCCCTGCCCGGAAGGCCGAGAGTTCGGGGGCGGAGCTTTCGAGAAATTTTTTTTAGGGGTATATATATATTTTCTCCGTTCTGTGGGCGGTTGCCCTAGCTCCATCATATTTATGTTGTTTTTGGAGCGGTTATGTATCCCGTGGTTTTGAACATTAACATAGTGAAAAACTCTCTGCGACGACCGTAAACGTAGGAGATCTATCTCCGAATTACATAAAATCTATGCGTATTTTTTTGTGATTCTTGTGATCTTTCGTTCTTCATATTTCCCAACATTGATAATCTCAAAGTTTCAGCACCCTGTTGATTGGTGGCCATGAGTTGCTCATTATTGGGGGCACTTTTCACATTCTGGTAAGCAAGTTGAAGATCCATTCAGCTGGGTCTCTCTGACTGTGAACAGTGCCAGAGAGCTCTCATGGATGGAGGAGGGACATTGCTGAGAAGGGACGCTCTTTTTCTGCTCTTGCGGCTTGGAATTCCAAGCCACATACCATGTGCTGCTGCTGCTTCTGCTGCTTAAAGCCTTCTTCCCTAAATATGCTCAGCTATGTATTCTTTTGGAGTCCTAGGTTTGTGGTTAAATCTCCCGGGGGGCTTGATTGAGATCCATGATGTCGTTGACATATATACAGAAGTTTAAATTTTTTTTTTATGTTTAGATGCAAAGTAACTCCGCCTATGTTTATAGTCGGTCCCAAGCCCGGAGAAAGGAGGAGGGTTGTGTTAGACCTCGACAGCCAACGTAAAACCTCATCGAATCTCATGAACATGGATCAAGGAGTGACGTCGTATGATCCATGTAGCCGACCCTACCTAGTGGGATAAGGCTTTGTTGTTGTTATTGTTTGTTTAGATGCAAAGTGCAGGAGATCAAACTTTTTGCTGATCCAACTCTGATTTGCTCCTGCATGCACAGTGTTCAAAATCTAGCTCTGAGAACAGGAGTCAAGTGAGCCCTGTGCAATCTTTTGCATATTCAAGTTCAGCTAAACTTAACCTGACAAAGTTCACAATAAATCCTTGCAACTGTGTGATCCTTACAGTAATGAGAACTTCTTCTGCAACTTGGAGTAAAAGTCAGAGGCGGATCCATATATAATATCTAGGATGTATAAATTATATACGTATATATGCGATCAATAAATAAAATAAATATAAACAAAATAGCATAATTATCTAATTGATTTAATGGATATGTGGTTTTGTCTAATTTTGAGATTTAGAGTTCAAAACTCAATAATATTTTTTCTATTAGTAATTTTCTTTTATATATTTTTGCTGATAATACCTTGAATCTTAACCCAATAGAAACCCATATGATCCCTGCGTATCACAGCCGGTGAATATTTGGGGCGGCGAAGCCGCTCGTCCCCTACCTAGACAGCCTTAGGGCTTATGTTTCCTATTTTGTATTGGGAGTCCATATATAAACTCCCTAGGGTTTGGGTTATTCTGAATTTTGTATCATCTACTGTTTTACCACATCAAAGAAAGAACTTCAGCCGCCGCCCGAGGACGTAGCCCAATTAAGAGTGAACCTCGTAAATATGTGTGTCTTCTGTGTGTGTGATTTTCTCTCTCGTCAATTTTCATAACAATTTTAGCTCATCTCAATTTTCAGTAATTTGCGTCTATATATTTTGCGTCCCTAAAAAAGTTGCGAATGTTTCCAAGGGAATGAAACCTAGTGCTTAATTAGAGTAAGACAATTGTGATTATATGTAATCTCATGGATGTGCATGGACTAAATGGCTTGCCAAACTAAAATAAACACTACACAGTTAAGGCTAATTCTTGATTAACAGATGCATTTGAGAATGCTTAATCAAGTTTTCTTTTTTTAATTAGTTGGATTGAGAAGTTTATTTTTCTTCTCGTTTCACTGTTAGATTGAGAAGTGTAATTATTCTGTTCAGCCATGAAATGAACAGCTGCAAACTGTTGCTGTCAGCAGTGAAAGGAGATGCATATATTCTGTGCCCAGTATCTTGAAGGGTAGTCCTACAATGTTTTGAGAAGATCCAACTTTAGATCTATTCATTCACATCCAAAGATAGCCACCAGGGATCCTGTGTCCTGAACACAAAGCATTTGGTACAAAGATATGATGCCTAATGATGGATCCGGTCGAGCTTATCATGTTCTTGTTCTGCATTGCATTGCATTGCATTGCATGCATGCTCCATGCACACAGCCAGCCAACAGACAGAAGACATGCACAGGAGCTCCTCAACTTTGAACCCTGATAATTGTCCTCATGATTAGGAAGTTGGTGACAGAGAGCCTCTCTCTCTCTCTCTCTCTCTCTCTCTCTCTCTCTCTCTCTCT